>CAUZXS010003292.1:0-188871 GCA_963585895.1 Sepioteuthis lessoniana | reverse complement strand
CACACCACTTTGGCCCTTACTGGGCTAGACGGGCTGTCGGAGAGGCCCGATCCGATCAATCGGCTGGTCATGACAGTACTCTCTTAGATTTTTTTTTTTTTTTTAATCTAAATGAGGATGATGGCTGTAGGGTCAATCATGCTGTGGAAAGACTCGTCCTTTCTGTCCCTGGGGAAGTAGTTATCTTGGGAACGAAAACCCAGGGACAAAAAATTAATTTGTCTATCACCAGCATGAGTATACTGAACATGTAGCCCTGGTGTTGCTAGGCGAATGGGTTTTCCCCTAGGCACATCCCCATATGGGGCTCCGAGGTGGGTGGGGAGCATGTTCAATGAAACTCATCCAACACTTTTATGGCTTCTGTTAAAACAAAAACCCAAGCAAAAAGACCCCATATTGAATATGATTCAGACAATGATGAGCCATATCCAAGGTTCATCATTCTAGAATCAAAAGAAAAACTACCGCTAACAAAAATATCCCCCTTCATCGTAGAAAAATGTATTTCAGCTCTAATATCACCCAAAACCGTAAAAAAATTTGAAAAGTGGAACCATCCTTATAGAGGTGACAGAAAAAACAAGCTGAAATAATATTAAAGCAAAAAAAAATCCACAACATAGACATAAAAGCTTACCCCCATGAGAGATTAAACACCTCTAAAGGGGTGATAAGAAATGGAGAGCTATCATTATGCTCAATAATGGAAATTAAAAATGAACTAAAAAAACAAAATGTAATAGACGTCAAAAGGATAACAATCAAAAAACAAAATGAAATAATTGAAACCAATACCTACATTCTAACCTTCAATAACCCAAAACCCCCTTTAGAAATAAAAATAGGCTATACAGTGGTTAAAGTTGAGACATATATCCCAAATCCCAGAAATATGGACTCTTGAAGCAGCACTGCACAAGAAAACAAGTGTGTGTTAAATGTGGAGAGCAGGAACCAAACCACATAGAGGAAACCTGCAAAAACAGCCTAAACTGTAACAATTGCAAAGGGAATCATAGAGCGGACTCAAAGTACTGCAAAATCTGGGAAAGGGAAAAGGAAATTATCAAAATGAAAATCACCAAAAACATTACCTTCCCTGAAGCAAGAAGACTCATAGAAAATCCCTTTAACAAATTAACTTTCTCTCAGGTAACCAGGACTCCCTCAAACCAAGTAGAAAACGAAGCAAAAACACAAATAAAAGCAATAAAAATAGAAGAAGAATTAACAAATTTAATAAATGACCTACATGAACTAATCAAAACCCTTAAAACTATTATACCCAATGTACAACTAACTCCAACTGACAAATCAAAAAACATCCCTTCAACCTCTAGCCAAAAAAATGAAACTCTAACGATCAAAAACAGAAACCGATCAACCTCAAGAACCAGAGAAAAAGAAGAAAAACAAAAACCTACTCAACACACCCCTACAAAAACCAAAAATAAATCCAGAAACATAGAAAGTATGGAAACCAAAATAGACTCGACACCTAAAATTGAAAATACGGAAATTAAATAATATACCCCAAACCCAAGACACACACCACATAAACAGTTATGGCCAAATACCAAAATAACCACAAGATAATCCAATGGAACTGTCGTGGCTACAAGGCAAATTACAACGAACTCCAGCTGTTAATAACTGAACAAAATCCTACCATTATATGTCTCCAAGAAACATTCAAAAAAAGCAATGATAAAACAAACATGAAAAATTATGAGCAATACGACTACATACATGACACGGGACTAAGAGCTTTGGGTGGTGTATCAATCCTAATAAGGAAAAACATCCCCCAAAGCAAAATCAACATCAGCACCCCCCTACAAGCAGTAGCAATTTCAGCAACTTTACACAAAACCACCGCCATCTGCTCTATATATATTCCACCTCAAGACCCTATAAACGAAGAACAGCTAAATAACTTAATAAATCAACTCCCTAAACCATATATATTGATGGGAGATTTCAATAGCCACAACATTCTGTGGGGAAGCAGGACAACGAACAAAAGAGGTCAGACCCTTGAAAAAATCATTAATAACAACAACCTATGTCTCCACAATCGGAAAGCTCAAACCCACCTAAGCTCATCCTCAGGTACATTCTCTGCTATAGATCTAACACTCAGCGATCCAGCCACCTTTATAGAATATAACTGGAGGGTACATGAAGATTCCTGCGGCAGTGACCACTTTCCAATCATAATAGAAAATACTAAACCAGGAAAATCAGACCCACAAACAGTCTCAAAAACCCTGCGATGGAACTTCAAAAAAGCAAACTGGCAAGCCTACAAAAAAACTATGCCTTGACACCCTAATCCCAGAAACAAATACAAACCAAGAAGAACCTATAATACATTTCACAAACACCCTAATTAATATAGCAAACAAAACCATACCTAAAACTACAACATCCCCAAAACATAACAATCCCTGGTTTACGGAGGAGTGCAAAACTATGATCAAAGAACACCAAAGAATCCTCAGGAAATTTAAAACCAACCCTTCATCAGAAGATCTAGACAAATATAGACAACAAAGAGCTAAAACTAGACGCACAATTAAAGAAGCTAAAAGGTCCTCCTGGAGAAAGTTCACTGCAAAAATAAACTCAAATACTAATCCCAAAACAATTTGGAACTTTGTAAAGAAAATATCAAATAAAACTGTCCACACTCCTATAAATCATCTCTCCCTAGGAAGCACAAAAGCTTTGAGTGAAAAACAAATAGCTAATCTGATGGCAGAAAACTTTGCCCAAGCATCATCTACCAAAAAATATTCCAACAAATTCAACTCCATCAGAATCAAAGAAGAAAAGAACAAAATAAAGTTCACCTCTGACGATACTAAATGCTACAACCAACTTTTCACCCTAGATGAACTCCAAAATTCATTATCCAAATCCAATAACTCAGCTGCTGGTCCAGATGAAATCCACTACACATTTCTTAAAGAATTACCTTCAATTTCCCAGAAATATCTCCTAAACATATATAACAATATCTGGATCTCAGGCAATATCCCTACTTTATGGAAGCAAACTACAATCATCCCCATCCTTAAAAAACAAAAAGACCCAACAAATCCCACCAGCTATAGGCCCATAGCCCTAACTAGTTGTGCATGCAAAACTTTAGAAAGAATGATAAAACAAAGACTAATATGGTTTCTTGAATCAAATAAACTGCTCTCAAACCTACAAGCAGGTTTCAGAACAAAAAGAAGCACAATTGACCAGGTGGTTCATATAGAAACCCTAATCAGAGAAACATGCATAAAAAAGGAACACCTGGTGGCAGTCTTTTTTGATCTTGAAAAGGCCTATGACACAACGTGGCCATACGGAATTCTCAAAGACCTTAAAAACTTTGGGTTACAAGGTAGACTTCCCATCTTCATCCAAAACTTTCTTGAAGACCGATCTTTCAGGACACTGATTGGCAGCACATACTCTGATTCGAAGCTACAAGAGGTGGGAGTTCCTCAGGGCAGTATTTTATCAGTATCCCTATTTATAATAAAAATAAACAGCATAACATCCTGCCTCACTCCAGAAATCAAAGGGTCATTATATGTAGATGACTTCCTCATCTGCTATAATTCCAAAAACATGACAACCATAGAAAGGAAAATACAACAATGCATAAATAAGATCTAAAAATGGACCACAGAAAATGGATTTACAATTTCAAATAGTAAAACAAAATGTGTACACTTCTGTCAAATCCACAAGATGCACAACCACCCTAAACTTACATTAAATAACACTAAAATAACCATAACATGAACATAAATTCCTTGGCATTATCTTTGACTCTAAATTATCATTTATCCCACATATAAAAAAGCTAAGAATAAAATGCAATCAAGCCATGCAACTATTGAGAGCCATAGCCCACACAGACTGGGGTGCTGATAGAAAGACCCTTATCAAGCTATATAGATCTCTAATAGGATCAAAACTTGACTATGGCTGCTTCATATACGGAGCAGCCAGAAAATCCTACTTACAACGACTGGAAACAATACACCACCAAGGACTTCACCTCACTTTAGGGGCCTTTAATACTTCTCCAAACGAAAGTCTATACATAGAAGCAAACGAACCCCCTCTCTATTTAAGAAGACAAAAATTAGCACTACAGTACTACATCAAACTCATCTCCTGTTCACAAAACCCTGCTTATGACTACACCAGCAAAACAAAATATGAAAACCTGTATCAAAATAACCCCCAAAAAATCAGACTTTTTAGCTTAAGAATAAGTGACCTCCTCAACGAAATCAAAATCAACACTAAAATAGTACACCATACCATACTCTCCAAAACGGCACCATGGACCATAAGGCAACCAACTATAAACTTAGAACTGGCTAAGTTACCCAAAACAAAAACACACCCCCATCACTTATCAAGAGAAACTCATAAAAATACAAAATAAGTTCCCAGATCACTATCACATCTATACAAACGGATCCAAACAAGGAAAAAAAGTAGGTTGTGCTGCTATTTCTCAAAAAAAAAGAAACCCTAAAACGCCTACCTAATAAAGCTTCAATTTACAGTGCAGAAACCACAGCCATTGATCTTGCAATTAATATCATAGCAAATCATAAAGCTTCCAAATTTATCATATACACAGACTCCAAATCAGTCCTGCTAGCACTACAGAACAGAGATACGTCATCCCCCTTGATCACAAAGCTCCTAAACAAACTAAACACCCTCTCTAAAAATAATAACATTATATACACCTGGATACCAAGTCACATTGGCATCCAAGGAAATGAAAAAGCAGACAAAGCTGCAAAAAAAGCTCTTCAAATTGATATGTGCAAAGCAAAAATCCCATGTACAGATCTAAAACCAACCATAAAGAAATTTATATCAGACAAATGGCAGAAATCATGGGACAATCAGACCCAAAACAAACTCCATGAAATACAAGAAGCTATCGGAGAGTGGCCAACAGGCTACAGAAGTATCAGAAGAGAAGAAGTAATACTTGCTAGATTGCGTATTGGGCACACCCACATTACACATTCACACCTGTTAAAAGGGGAGGATGCCCCAGTGTGCCCATCATCCAAAGTACAACTCACAACCAAACATATCCTTCTAAATTGTAACAATCTTAAACATATCCGTACTAAGTACTATCAAGCAAGAAACCTGAGGGACATCTTTAAGAATACAAACCCTGAAAACATTTTTAATTTTCTAAAAAAAAAAAGCAACTTTTTCAGCAAGATATAACCAAACATCTCTATAGAACCGCTACTTTAATGACTGAAATTCAAAATAACCTTTTTGGCATTAAATGACCCACGGGTTGATATGCTGTTAAACAAAACTCAAACTCAAACAGACTCCGTGCCTGCCTTGAATCTCTTATGCCACTCAAAAACTGATGCTCGATTCATACAAGATGGTCAAAAAGCAGTCTGAAGCATTCCATACGTTTCTGTGGCATTTTTTCCAAGTTTTAAACAGAATTTTATTGTATATCATTCTTCTAAAGTCCAGATTGCATTTTTGAAATTCACCAGCTATGACAATCAGGCTTTAGTATGGTGTATTCCAATTCCTGCTGTAGCTGTTCATTTGAACAATAAGATGTATAGCAATAACATACTGAATTTTCAAGAGTATTGAATGCACCACGTACATCTGCCTCCATTTTAGTTTTAGAATCAATAAAGCCCATCATCACAGTCACGCAATTGATATTAAAGATAATTTCATTATTTTTTATTAAATGGTTTTAATGGGTATATCCATTCATAATATCAATTAGATGATGTTTCAAATAACAATATATCATTTCAAAAGTATTTTGAGTGATTGTGTGTTGTTGTTGGCGGTGGGGGGGTTGCTGAAGAAGAAACTGTTGACAAAAATAGTCAGACTACATGTTACTAAAGGAAGTTGAGATTGTCTGAGTGGTGTAACGGCTGGACTTGAAATAAGTGAGTTAAAACTCATTCACGCTATTATGTTCACTTTCACCCTTGGAAAAGATATGACCCCTCTCCCCACCACCAGCTATGGGTCAAATAGTATAGCTGCTGTTCTACAAAAATGGCTTTGGCATTGAATTACCCATGAAAATTGATATGCCATTAAACAAAGAATCCAAACCAAACTTTAAGAAATGAGGTGCTTAACCAAATGAACTGTTAATGTCAGAAAGCTTTAAGTATTCATTATCTGAGTTCGTTGTTTATTCCATTATCTCTTAACTTTTATTTAAAGTTTATTTTCTCTTAACAACTAATAATTTGTGGGAAATTTTGTTGTCAAAATCTTTTATTTAGATAAATTTATTGCATCATAGGTTAGTCATCAAAGTATTTCCTTGGCTTTGTCTTGTTTTCAGCAATTCTTAATAGGATTCAAAGATCTTACATGCACACATTTCATTTCAGTTAAGATGTTGAAAAAACTGGATTAAGCAGTTAACTTTGGGAAACCTCTTTATAATAATAATAAAAACTATCAGATATTATCTACTGTATTGATCATGAATGAAAAGTTTGATGTCTTGTAAAATGACTTATCATTCCGTTGTCAGTACTTGTTTATTATCAATATTATTAATAGAAATTATAAGTTTAAATCTCCAATGCTAATGAAATAGATAATGCTTTTTATTTAATTTTATAATGGAAAGTTGACCAAATGGGATTTGAAATAGAGAGTTCCAAAGTTCCTCCCAATGTATGAAGTTTTATCAATAAGTCCTGTAGCTCAATTTTAATCTGAAATTTTCGCTGTATAATGTCAGATCACTTGTGATCCATGGAAATGTGTTGGTTTAAGTGTATTAACAAAGGAGGAGATTATGTGGTAAAATAAATTTGTGTAAAGTTATATTTTAATCATAAATTGACAAATCAATGTGTACTGTAGGTGCTTTCAAAATATTGATATAATTACTATAACTGAAAAATTAGTTATGAAGAATATAATCATCATATATATGATGTCTTGCCCCCAACATTGTGTTGATTTTCTGTCTAAAGCAGTTTCTTGGTAGAATTGGTCTAAATGTCAAGCTAAGAGTTTCCAGTCACAAACCAAACAGGATGAAGAAAAAGAAAAATGTCTATTTATGAATATAACAGAACTTTACTATTCATTTTGGTTAGGATATAGAGATTAAACCTTTTTCTGTCTCCAAACAGTAATTTAGCCAATTATGTGTATATTTTTTCTTTCATTCCTAAATCCAACTGATAAGTAAAACATATTCCCATTGTCTTTTAAAAGTATATGATATGGTATTGTTTTAAGAGAAATATATTTCCCAAAAGCCACTGAGAGGATTTATATAACCCTGACTTTTATTAATTTCATTTTAAAAAGATTTTTTGCAAATGTCACTCACTCTGGAGGTTTGAGTTTATCAAAACATTTATTTCTAAAACAATTGTCCTCTTCAACCCTGTCATTCTATCCTGTAAAATTTTGTAAAATCCAAATTGGTCCTACATGCTATTTTTGTTAACTACTCTGAAAGCTTTTATATTCTTGTGAAATCTACATTTGTCTAAGTCTCATACCATTTTTTTAAATTCTGATATCAAGTGCAGTGAACCTTGCAGTCCTCTTTAAATTTAAAATTTGATTGTAAATGTATTTTTAAGAATATTTCTGACATGTCCTTAGTATCCTGAGAAGCTGTTTTTCTCAGCAGATTAAAAAAATTTTTTTTTTTCAATTATGAACTGATATTTTTGTTTTTATTAAATTGTTTGTATTTGATTTTAAACAAAATTACTGCTTTGAATAAAACTTGAAATAATTTACTTTTATAGTGTTGCATGCACTCCCATTCAGAAATAGTAATAGGTTTGAATCCCCCCCCCGCCCCTCTCCAAGTATCTTACATTCAATGATTTGAAAATTAATATGTAAATTAACATTTATCATCTTAAAATATGTCTGACTAAACTACATTCAAAACCAGTAACTTATTTTGGAGAAGGTTTTCTAGAGATTTTACTTATTTTGCTCTAAAAAAGCACAATGTATATGCTGTTTAGAGTGTCAGTAGAATTAATGTCAGGAGACAATATAAATTTTATATATATATATATATATATATAAGCTGTGTTTAAATAGAGATATTGTGATGTACTCATTTTTAAGAAATAAACACAGAATGTAATTGTTTTACTCAAAAAACATTGTGCCTATACCAGAAACTGGCCAGTCCCACTTTTTTAGGATAAAATATTTCAGTTCTTGCACAAATGGGAAAAACAAAACCTATTAAAACAATCTGTGTCCACATTAACCATTAATCCTCTTTTAGGGGAAAATAATGAAATAGAAAAGAATTTGATCTTTGGATTTTCTTCAATGCCACCTTTTCTCTCAGGGTTATTCTAAACTTATCTATAAAATTAATAGCTACTTCCAACTTTCACACTCTATGCCTTAGCATACCAGAGTACAACTAGAAACTTATCCTCAACTTGACTTCCAGGTCCTCTACTTATCATCTACCATAACACCTACATTTAAAAAAAAAATCTTTCTTTTACTTACTGGTTCCAAACTCTCTTTTTGAAAAACAGTGTCCTTTACAATTCTTTCAAGTTTTGGGTCATGTGATGTTTAGTTTTTCCCGTGGGCTCCCACCTTCTCAGCCCCCAAATACTGTCCAGTGTCATAGTAGTTTTTTTCTTGGCTGGCATAACAATATTTTGAAATTTAATTTTTTTGTCTCCCCACAGTTCGTCTGCATATAGCTCATTTGTTCCAAGTGCAGGTCAGTAATATAACCATTATGAAATCTTTTAATCTTATTTTTTTTTAAATTTTGAATTGATTATAACTCTTAGTATCTTTTTATATTTAATCTAATCTTATTTTTTAATTTTGAATAGATTATATATCTTTGTATCTTTTTTTATATTTTATACATGGAGGTTTTATTGCTTTTAGATATTGATAATTACTTTTGAGCAATTTGTTGACAAATGTATATGCTGAGTAGATATGCATTTTGGGTTTGTTTTTTTTTTTTATAAAAATCTTCTAATATATAAAATTTTTGAAGTACTGATATTCTGTAACTTGATTGCAGAAATTTATGTGAATATTAATTCAATTGATTTTTTATTATGTTTGGTATGTAATAGAATTTATTTTTATTTTTTATTGTTTTATTTAAAAGAAATTCTTTGTTTTTGAAATATTTATATTTTAGGGCAAATATAAACAGTCAAAGGAAGCATATGAACAATTTTTGTTACCTGAAGACATTGATGACAAAATAAAGGCCATTGCCTACAGGCAACTTGGTAGGTTTTATTACAAGAAAAAATGTTCTTTCTTTCACCAAACCCAATTTTTATAAATGTTAATTTAAAAAAATCCTAATTCAATTGCTAAGCTAATAT
This sequence comes from Sepioteuthis lessoniana, assembly GCA_963585895.1. Classification (NCBI taxonomy): domain Eukaryota; kingdom Metazoa; phylum Mollusca; class Cephalopoda; order Myopsida; family Loliginidae; genus Sepioteuthis; species Sepioteuthis lessoniana. Next base: position 179,434 of record CAUZXS010003292.1, on the reverse strand, counting down.
GATAATTTTATCTGATAAGTTCATTTTATTTAATCATTTTGATAAATTTAAAATACTGTTATATACTATTCTGAGTTCCTATTTCTTTTAAGTATTGATTTTAAGTTTTCAACATTACTCTGCCGAAGAATTTTGCAACATGCAAAAAATTTATGTACATAATGTGAACACTATGCTAATTAATTAGCGCTAATGTTCAGACATATTTTAGGGATATGTCAGCTAACATATAGTTCAATTTTTTTATAGAACTTGAAAAATAATTAATTGCTTTCTTTGTTGTTAAACTATTGTGCCGATGCAAAAGTTCCCAGCACAGTTTCTTGCACACTGTTAAAAGAAATCTTAGAAGTATCTTTGAAGTTAACTCTTCTCTTTGTTTGTGCAATCAGTAGGATATCAATTATAAATTTTAAGATACTCTGAAATTAAAAAAGTGAGTGTCCACTTTGAGCCTATGAAAGAAACATCAGTCAGCAGTGAAACACTTGTCTTTCTCTTCTTGCAGTAGTCATTTTTAGTCCAAGATAATCTCTGGTGAGAAAAAAGGAATTTATTATTAGCAGAAAATCATTGCTAGATCAAAAATTAGTGGGGAGGAAAGAAACAAAGAATTCTGCTAGATGAAATGACCTACCTTATTTTATATTTGCTATGCATAAGATAGTTTTTAATTATGCGTGTAGTGTAGTGTAATGGCTAAAGTGCTGGACTGCACCCTCGAAGTAAGCTAGTTTATGTTAACTTTTGAACTAGTACTCTTTGGAAAGATATAAACCACCTTATCCTCCTAGCTGTGTGTTAAATCTTATTACTGAGGTTCTTCTTCAAGGAAGGCTTAATATACCATTAAAGAAAGAAAGCAAAGCAAATTGTGTCAAATTATGGAAAATTAGATTTTTTGGATTTTCTTTTTTTTTAAATATTTTATCTTTTATTTTAGTGGAATGAATAACATTGAAACCTTTTGATAGTATAGACAAATTTTGAAACTGATTAACTGAACTTGTTCAAGGTATTGCTGCATAATCTTTGTCAAAAACTTCTTAAATTTTTTTTTTTTCACCCTTACTTTCACTGGTAAGTTATCTATACTTCAGAATATCTTTTGATATTGAAAAAATAGGATGAATAGATTTTGTTTTCAAATTTTATTCTTTAAGATTTTGTTTCCAAATTTCAGGTTGGTTATTTCATACTGCAGAACAATTAGGAGACAAAAGTACTCGTGAACCTGTGGCTATCCATTATTTGCATAAGTCAATAGAACTTGATTCTTCAAATGGCCAGACTTGGTACCTCTTAGGCAGGTAAGACTATTGTCATTATTTCTACATTTCGCATATCTGTAGTTAGGACCTTTGGGACAGGTTTCGATGTTGGAGAATCGATATTTTGGGCGCGAAGAAATCAGGCCAGGTTTTTGTTTAAGTTGTCGAGTCCGAAAAAGTTGGAGGCACGGTTGGAATGCTTCGGACGTTATGTTGTCTGTATCGCCTGGAAAATTGTCTCGGATATCTCGCCATAGAGGCAGAGTAACGACGAGATGGATGCTTTTTGTAGGTGACAGGGCAGACGGTTATTTTGTGAGTTCCGCCCTGGAGTGGGACTGTGAGGTTTTGTTGGGGAAGATGTTTGGAAAAAAAGCGTTTGGAGATTGGATATTTAAGATGTGAGCGGTTTTCTGGTGATCTCATTGGATGTGTTTGGAAAATTCGTGGACTCAATTTTGTGTCGAGGGAGAAATTTTATTGAGTGAGCTAATAAAAAGTTTGGGTGGTTTAGAAAAGAACACCCGGTATTTTAAGGGCGAAAGAAAGAAAGAAGATAAGAAAGAAGGGTACTCGTAAGCTGTTGAAAAGATGTGAGATAGACCGTTTGACGGTGGTCAAAAGTTGGAAAAAACGGGGAAACGTATCTTGGTTTGATTACGAGCTATGCTTGGTTGTGGAAGGTTAAAATGTGTACAATAATCAATGACAGAGATTACAATAGAGAAGGAGATATAAAGTTAGAAGTAATGAGTATGGATGTAGAAAGAAGGCAAAAGTGCAAAAGACATAATGAGCAATTGACCCGAGATTTAAAAAAAAAAAAAAAAAGAAATGAAAAAATAAGGGAACAAATTAAAGACTGAAAAAATATACATGCCGAACGAGTGACTGTTGAAAAAATTTAAAAAAAAAAAAAAAAGAGAGAGAGAAAAAAGAACCAGAAAATGTGGTTGGAAAAGAAAAAAAAAATGAAAAAAAAACAAAAATGAAGGACAATACGAACACTTTTTATTTTTATTTCAGTGACTTTTGAGCTTGGGACTGACGCATGTTTTTTGTTGTATTATTTTGTTGAAATTGTATTGCTGAAGATTTTGTTGCTCAGTTCGACATGAGGAGGAGCAGCACAATGGTTTAAGAAAATAATTTGTCATCATCGATGACAAATGATTTTATTTGTGGTTGGATAGGTATGTTATATAATAGCCGATGGATTTTGGTTCATGCCTTTGAGTTTAGTTAGGCTTGAGAACCTTTCGGCTCAGCACATGGGTTAGTTAGGTGCAACATTGAGGCAGGTGTTAACGCGGGCAAGCGCGGGCGTCACTCAGATGTCATAATAGTCTGAGACGAAACGGTGTGACAGGGTGCAGGTGATGTCACACACCGGAAGCATGCGGAGGTTTGTGTGAGATTTGAAGAAAGTTAGAGTTGGGTACTAGATGCCAAACGAGAAGGATCGATTTTTGGAGCTTGAAGACGCGAGGCGAACGTGCACCCTATGGGGGCTGCACGAGAGGGGGGGCCAAATGAATAAGACAGCATAGAAGATTGTGTCTCTCCTCCTTATGTCAAAACCTTTAACTCAAAGTTAATAAAAAGGTTTCGTACCTGAACAAGAAGTCATTACGTGTTTTCAAATTCCGGGATTCCTATGTTCCTTATATGTTCTATCCTTATGAACATTATATGTCCATTTCGCACATAGCGTTAATTGTGAATATGGTACACCCCCAAAAAACTGGCTGTTGTTTATCTTAGATGATAAGAAGTACTCTAGACTTCTGACCTGATTTACCAATTTCAGAATTTAAGATTTTTTCCCCACCAGTAATTATTTTTAGCATTGAAATAACAATAATTGTTTGAAATAACAATAATTGTTTGAAATATAGAGGTGGGGATGAAAACTTCTAAATAATTTGAAAAATGGTAAGTTGTAAAAAAAAAAAAGTCTTTTTTCTCTTTTAGATAATGACAATTTTTTTTATGATTTTGAATTTTACTAATGAAATTGAAAGAAAAAAAAAGGAAAATTGTAAAGTTACGTATTAGGTTTTTTTTGTTTGTTTTTTTTTAAATAGATAAAATAAAAATGCAACATGAATTTTGAATAAAACTTAAATAAAACAATACAAATAAAAATTTGATTATGTAAATGGGAAACACAGCATAGCATTTCCCCTAATTTACTTTGCCTCTGTCTCCAAAATTCAGCTATATAGGACGGGAAAAGTATTTCACTGGTCCCATATTGACACTTAAATGATACTAATAACAATTTAACAATAGACCATACAAATAACAGTTAAAAAAAAACAAAAACTGTTATAATTTAAGAATGTTAAAATTAATTTTTAGAAATAAATTAAAGTTCATAAAGTAGTAAATTAAGTCTGAGAGGTTAAGATTACTTACTTTTATCATCTGGTATAAACAGCCATTTTTGTGGGGTGGGGGATTTTGAACATAAGCAATTTTTTACCACATATATTTTTTTGTTATATACTTTTTTATTCAAAAATCCCAAATCCCGAGTTTAAGCAAAAATAAATTGTTTTGATGTAAATTTGAACTAATTACAATATTCATTTTCTGAATAATTTTATATGGCTTTTTTCAATTCTCCCCAATTTTCTTATTTCAATATCTTTAAACCAAGTCTTCATCCTCTATCTTACATGTTGCTTCAGTTGAACACATTTAAATATGTATACACAGAAAATCTGTTATGTGTGATGGTATACTTTATAAAGTTTTGAGGAATAAACTTGCAAAACTATTAGGAAATGAATGTCTATAACGTGAAAGTATTTTGCCATTTCTTGTCATTGTTGGATTTTCCTCTTTTTCATTTTGACTCAGCAATCTAAAGTTAAACACAAGGGATTTTGGTATTCAGTGTTTTTATAAATCTGAACTTTTTATTGTAATTTGCAGCACTTTACTATTCTGCATTAACCTTTTTCTATATTTGTTTATTTTGTTTTGTTTTTTTTATATATATAGTTTTGGGATATTCAGAAGAATTTTGCTTTATTTGATATTTTTGTATGTTTTTATAGGTGCCTCTCTAGCATAGGGAGAGTGCATGATGCATTTATCCATTATCGTCACTCCAAGGATAAATGGGAGGCAAATGCTGACACATGGTGCTCTATAGGGTAAGCCACTTTAAATGTTTTCATCTAAAAAAGGTAATATCCTGTAGCAGGTGAGAATTATAAGATTTGTTTTAAATTCCCTAAATGTTCAGAATATAGTAGAATAGATGAATTTCCAGGATGTGAATTAGAAGAGAATATTGAGTCGAGAGAACTAAATGTAAAATATTTATGATTTGATATGGATATCATTTGCATCAATGCTCAGTAAAAATTTTCATATAATTTCAGCTCATTTTTTTCTCTTAGTTTCATCACTACAAATTAAAAAATATTTTAAAAATGAGCTGAAATTTTTAAATATTTTTAAAATATTTGGAATATTTAAAAAGATATTACAATAATTTTTGCACTATTTCCTCAAGTACTAAACACTAAATAGAAAATAATAAAAAATAAGTATAAAAAGTTTTTGCGTATTTGCTTAAATACATAATTTCATTAATTCAATTTTACTAAAAATGATTATTAATGATATATAAACAGATCACATGGAAAAACTTTTCTTCCATACTGTGATTTTAGAGTACTGTATCAGCAGCAGAACCAGCCTATGGACGCTCTGCAAGCCTACATCTGTGCAGTGCAGCTGGATCGCACTCACACGGCAGCATGGACTGATCTAGGCATCCTGTATGAGACGTGCAATCAGCCCAGAGACGCACTCACCTGCTACATTAATGCTACCAGTAACAAAGGTAAATTACAATGCTTATGTATTCTTTTTAAATATAATTTAGTTTTTCAGTATGGGGTGTTTGGTTCATTATTATTTGTTCTACTTTCTTAAGGCGTCTCCTTTTTTATCTTTTCACATCAGTCTTAAAAAGGAAAAAGAGTCCTTTCACAGAGCATTTGCAATATTTATATACAGATTGTGACGGGCATGCATGGAAGCGCCCAAGCTTCAGCCAGGCACACATTTGAAGATGACACTATAGAATGATAACAAAAAGGCACTCACCGGATTGGCCAGGCCATCCAACTCACATCCAGCTGCCAGACAAAAATAAGCTAGGCCGTAAGATATACGGACCCTGAGATATGTGCCACACCAACTGTATTTTTATATAAGTTATAGCCAATCACGGTGCATACAATGAACTCTACCAACATTCATAATAGTATATACCAGGCATTACTTAGATTGGAGCATTGTATAACTCAGCAACTACCAAGGTTGCCACTAGATTGTGTTGGTGTTATTTGTCTGTTTCTGTCGGTGTTAGCATTTGAATCGGGTTTGTTTAGTTTAAGGACTTTCAGGCAGCTGTCACCTTGCCCGACCGTTTTGGTTCCAGTTCTATAGATAAGACCACAAGCTATTTCGGCATTATGGCCTTCAACACAAAACTTATACCCTTGTTTGATGACAGCAACTTCGAACAGTCGATAGTAGAATGGTTTGAGAAGGCGGAGCTGATATGTTGGTTAAGTGGGGTGAAGTATGTCGAATGCATCGTCCCAATGTGTTTGTCAAGTAGTGCGTATGCCGTGTACCAGCAATTGAATAAAGAGAAGTGCACAGATATAGATTGTATAAAGAAAACGTTATACACAGCCTTTGCTTTGGACCCCTTTGCCACATAGAAGTAGTTTGCAGTGCACTGCCCTCGGCCAGGTGAAATGGTCGATGTCTTCTTGGCAGAACTGCGCAGACTAGGAGTTCTGTTTGGTGGCATGTCAGACCAGTGCCTGCAACCTGCATTCATTGCTGGACTGCCTGAGCACACAAAAGATCTCTTACAAGTGTCCTCCTAGATGGAGGACCTAGATTTATCACACGTGCTGGTACATGCCCGCGCCATCTTGAAGAACTGCACTGGAGTGACAAAGCAGGCTGCAATGGTCGCACTGTTGGCGCAATGCACCTCGAAGGAGACAGATGTGCCCTCGAGGTGTTATAAACATGACAGACCAAATCATAGGGCGAGCAATTGTCTCCTGGGACGTGAGACATTCAGAGGTGCTGATGCCAAGCTCTGAAGAACCGTCACGTGTTATCAATGTCAGCAGCATGGGCACATTGCTCGATATTGCCCAGGAAACAAGAAACGAGGGGTGAGAATTCAGTGCCAACCTCATCCCCCAAAATAGAGGCCATTCATCGGTCCAGTGGGCACCCTGGTGTAAAGAGAACGCTGTACTTTCTGAGGCTGATCAACCCGAGAGTGACTAAAGCTGAGGTGCGAGCAGTAGTCTGGGATTGCAGAGAATGCTAATCGATAAATCCAGCTCCAGTGCATTGGAAGCCGGGCAGGCTTGATGTTGAGGAGAATTGGAATAGGGTTGCAATGGATGTGACCCATTTCGGACAGCAACTATACCTGACGTTGATAGTCTGCGGCCCCAGCTGTTTTGCCATTTGGAAGCCCTTGTACTGCCAAGACTCTGCTAATATCATCAAGCAGCTTTAAATGGTGTTTTGTGAAAGGGGGCCGCCAATTGAGCTGCTTACTGATAATGGTGCTGCATTTTGCGGACAGAGATATGCCGACTTTGCACGGACATGAGGTGTACATGTACGATTTCAGTGTGCCCACGTACCATCAGGGAATGGGATAGTAGAGAGATCCCATCGCACAATCAAACACATTGCAGCAAGGATGCAGTGCTCAATCATGGAGGCGGTGTATTGGCACAATGAAGGATGATAAAAAAGCTTTGACTGCACTAGCAAATGCAACCTACTTTTTCAAGATCCACATTAAGGGTATCAATGTAGCGTTGGTGCCTGACAATGCAGTTTCTAGCCTATACATGGAGGGAGATGCTGTCTGGGTAAAGAATCCATACAGAAGATGTACAACAGTTCGGCAAAGGCAGGGTAATGAAAATCAACAGCCAACACTCTGTCTCTGATGGAATACCACACCACATAAAAGACTTGCAACCACCGTGCAGAAAGATTGTTCCATCAGTGACCACATCACTTCCTCAGATGATGAAGCCCCGATGATATATGAAAGACCATAGGAAGAACACTCATCAGAGAGTGATGCACCTAATGAACCAGGGCAGGATGAGGACAGTGACGCGTCCAAAGAGAGCACCACTGAGGAAGTTCCTGAGACTATATTATTGAGATGGAGTATCAGGCAGAGGCAGTTTGTTCCACATCGCCATTTGTGTGATCTCGAGATAGGCATGCACGGAAGTGCCCAAGAACCGCGCGCGCATGCGCTTCAGCTGGGCACACATTCAAAGACGACACTATAGAATGATAACAAAAAGGCACTCACTGGATTGGCCAGGCCATCCAACTCATGTCGAGCTGGCAGACAAAAATAAGCTGAGCTGTTAGATATATGGACCCTGAGATATGTGCCACACAAGTTGTATTTTTATATAAGTTATAGCCAATCATGGTACATACAATGAACTCTACCAACATTCATAATGGTATGTGCCAAGCATTACTTATACAATGCTCCAATCTTCAGTGGGTGCTAGGCTAACTCAGCAACTACCGAGGTTGCCACTAGATTGTGTTGGTGTCCGTTTCCGTCGGTGTTGGCGTTTGAATCGGGTTCATTTAGTTAGAGGACTTTCAGGCAGGTGTCGCCTTGCCCGACCATTTCGGTTCCAGTTCTATAGATAAAACCACACAGATCAAATGTAAAAAGTAAAGTTGGCAACTGTAGTTGAGGGTGACCCAAAGGCTCCCTTTTCAATAGCTACTATACTGAGGTGCAAGGAAGGGCACTACTCTTTTCCATGGATTACTCCACTTTATCCTTGATACATACCTTATAATGCTGAGTGTTAAGCAAGAAGGTATCAAGTACCATTTTTTTTACTTGACCTGAGATTGAATCCTGGTCCCCTGGGCCATTGGGGAACTGATAGTTCCCTCAAATTCTTTTCCTTATTTCTGAAATCATCCAATTCAATCATAAAATGTTTCATACAATTCCTTTTTTTTTTTTCATTTTTTTTCTTTTTTTTTTTAATCTAATTAGATAATTAGTTAAAAAATATTAGCAAAAAATCTAAATGGTTAATAGACTTAGTTTTTGAAATCTACCTTGACAGTTATTATCTTGTTTGAGAAATATTTTTAAAAATGTATACCATAATTAGAAATTTCATTAATTTGAAAGTTTCAATTAGATCACCTCTCATTCTTCTTTCTAGTAAAGTAGTTTATCCTAATTTCTCCAATTTATCTCTGTAATTGTAATCTTTTACTTCTTTTATTATTTTTGTCACTCTTTTTTTGTATGCCCTCCAATCACAATGTTTCACTCCAATTTCCATGTTTTGGCACTGAAGCTCAGGCCTGAGTACAATATTCGATACCAGGTTTTATTAGGGTTTTATATCATTTTAAAACATTTGCTTCCCTTGAAATAAAATTTCTAAGCATCCATACAATCATTCCATTTGCTCTAGATACAATAGACAGAATATGATTCTCAGCTTTAAATGTCTTATCAGAGCCAACCCCTAGATTCCATTCCTTATTTATTTTTTTATTTCTCTTTTGCCTAATTTAGATTCAACTTTAATGTTTTGGATCCAGTATGCAGTACTTTACATTTTTTTATGTTAAATTTTGATTTCCAAATATCTTCCTAATATGACAATTTATTTAGACTAGGTTGCATTTAAAAAAAATTTTTTATAATAATCTAAGTCGTTTAACATTAGCAAATAGTTTTATTTTTGATTTTGTATCATTATGTAAATCATTTATTAAAAACAAATATCCCAGTACTGATCCTTGAAGAACACCAGGTAATTTTCAAATTTGAAATATATACTTTCATCATCATGTCATGCTAACAGCACTAAGTTCCCGGACTCTCTCTTGCCATCCATCTCTATCATTCATTGTTCTTGGTTGGTCTTCTAGGCTTTATCCTTTATTTATTTGCATAGAGCTGATGTAAGTTATGTGTATGAGTCCATAAAAGAATGTCACTTATAAATTCATCCTTGCTTCTCCAGCAGGGCCCTGGATGTCTTGTTTGTTGTACTCATGATTTATGAGATGTGAGGCATATGGCTGTATAGCTGGGGATGGGGTGGGGAGTTGCTTCCAGGATTTGTTTAATAGTACACAGTATATTACTGTTGTTCCTATTTAGCTTTTTCTGTATGTGTTTTGTTAGGGTCCATGTGGTGCATTCATATGGACGAAGCTACAGCTTTGAAGAAATCCCATTTTATTAGATAGATAAAATTTTCATAGCATTCATTGCCTTTGCTAGGCATATGTTGACATCACTTTCAATAGATGAGATGTTGCTGCCAAGGTATGGGAACTGGTTTGTTAATTTTAGAGGCTTGCCACTTGGAGTGGAGATGGTTCCTTTATTTTAAAACACACATACTCTGTTTTATTTGCATTCACCTAGAGGTAATGCCTCTTACAGCTTGCTTGGGTTGGGCTGGGGTATTTGCCAGGAGCACTAGATCATCTGCATAGTCTGCATCTGTCATAGTTTCTGTATATAACATAAATGATTTTAATGAAACTGTATATACAAAATATTCTATATTCTTTCTGTTTTACCAATATGTAGATTTCACAATGACTATTAGTAAATTTCTGTTTAATGTCTGAATTTGCTCACAATTTTTATCTTGATAATTAAATTTGGATTGTTTTTTAAACTGAAAGTATAATTTTCTGGCATTATTTTTGATAATGACAAGAAATTTTTTTCTTATAAAAAATGAGAAAAATTTTTTTAAATATTTTGTCATTTCTTCATGCACCTCTGCATCCAGATCACAAAAAATGGACTGATTTAGAAAATAGTTTAAATTTTTTGATTTAAATATAAATGAATATTCTATGAATCAAAAGTAAAATAGTTTGCTATATGATGTGAGTTCAAAAAGTATTGAGACTGAATTACAAATGAATGAAACATAAATTTTATTCAATATAGTCCCCTTGGTATTCAAAACACTTATTCCACTGAGTTTTCCATTGTTTGAAGCTCTTCTGAACTCCTCTTTTGACATGGTGCGGAGCTTTATTGTTATATTTCTTTTGATGTATTCAAATCATACCATTGAGATGAATTTTCAGTTTAGTAAACAAGAAAAGGTTACAAAGGGTACTGCACTTGCCTAATCCTATTTTGATAGTCTAAGCTGTGTGAACATCTTTATTTAAAAATTAAATTTAAAAAAAAACATCTAAATGTTAGTTATAATTTTTATCACAACTCATATTTCCTCCCTATATAAAGTTGGCAACCTTAGTCGAGAGTGACTTGAAGGCTCCCTTTTCAATAGCTACTACACCAAGGTGTAGGGGAGGGCGTTACTCCATTCCCTGGATTGCTCCACTTTACCCTTGATCCATACCTTATAATGCTGAGTGTTAAACAAGGCAGCATCAAGTACCATTTTTTTGAGTCTTTGGTGCGACTTGACCTGGAATGTAATTTGGTTAGTAATTCAAAATTTAACTTATATGTATTAAATATATCTTATTTTTTAGTGTGATATATTTTGGTCCATTAGTAAACTACTCCCCAGTAATTACCACCATGAAGTAATAAGTGTAAAAATGTTATACTCATTGTCAACTTTAATTGTCTTGCTAATACAGGTAATATTCAAAAGAAAGTAAATTTGTGTATATATCTATAAATACAGTGTGTAATGGTTACGCCTTTAATCTTTCACTGTTTGAACTACATTTAAAGTATTAAACCTTTAAACATTTTGTAAACTTTTAGTTTGTCCACACAAGAAAAATTAGATTCATGTAATTTTTCATTAATGGTTTTAAGGAAGTATTTTCTGTATGGATTAAGAATTCCTGGTTAGTTTTTTTAAAGAGTTTAAAAACAAAAACAAAAATTTTTCTTTCTAAATCTGATTAAGTTATTACTGTTCTCTCATAGAAAAACTTATATTCTTCTTTTTTTGTTCTTTTCCCAGCTTCAGTAAATCCTAACTTAGCCGCTAAGATTAAGTTTTTGCAGCAACATCTTGTCAATATACCTATTCAGCACTTGCAAAACCGGTAAGTAGAATGAAGCTAATTCTAATAATAATTGTAATAAAAGTCATACAAAATCTCTCCCATAACTATCAGAGATACTTAAACTGTTTTTGCATGAATATCTATTACAATCGTATAAATTCTTGATATTGAAATTTAATATTTAAAACAAAAAAATCTGAGATATGTCAGAAAAGATTACTGTTCTAGTTTTTAATATATGCTTCAGTTACCTTATTGAGAAACAACTTATGTGTAAGTAGTATCCCACTAAGCATTGAACACTTCATATCACCTATAAACTTTAGACTTGTTTTTTTTTTGGGGGGGGTAACATTTAGTATCTGAAATTAATTTTTGTATAGAAGTTTGAATATCTAAAAAATACTCTTAATTTTTGAATATCATTTGCATCAACTAAGCTTACATTTAAAGGGGGCTGACTAATGAGATAGGAAATATTTTTAGAAGTTGGTTTAAAGTATGTTTGGGCAACCTTTTTTGAATAGTTGGACTTCATGAGATATATAATTTATCCAGGTCATGTTACTAAAACAAAAATATTACGAACATTGTATTTAGTATAAAGTATGAAAACTTATTTTAAAGATCTAATTTTTTATATAACCAAGAGAAAGTATTTACTTAGGAATTTTAATGAGAAAACTTGGTGTTCGGCAGTTTTACAAGGTGAAACTTTTTGGTGATATCAAAGATCTTTGTACTTGTAAATTTTCTTAATTCAAGGCTTGTTCATATTTATGAATACTACCAAACATTCTAGTAAAGCATGTCATTTTTGAGTAGTATTCTTCAGGAAGTGTGGCATAGTTTTTTTGTTTTAAAAGGGTTGTAATATCCTTGCAAAATGCAAGATCATTGATCCAGTTATTATTCTTCAACTGGGAGACAAACTTGCTTTTCATTTCCAAGAAATTGGAAAAGCATTTTGTTATTTTTTTAGAATCATTGAAAATCAATTACATAGTCTTTCCAATATTTAAATTGACAAAGATTTTATAAAATTCATACTTGAAATAACACTTAAATTTTACCAACTTTGCATATAAATTTTCATTGATATCAATGAAATATTACAAAATCATCTGTTAAATTTAGATAAGTTAATTAATGTAGAAAGCCAATGTTAAGGCCAACCATTGAGGGAGTCCCATTTGTTGATATACTGATGAGCTTTGTAAGGAAAGATTTAACTTCATTGCTTTCCTTACTTTTGCACTGCTATTTCCTGTAATGCTATTCATAATTTAGATATTAATAAATATTTCTTTAAAGGTTTTATCAACATTGTAAATTTGCACGTGGAATTGAATCTTATATTTATATTTGCTAACAGCCAATGAAAATTAAGTAAATTACCATGATTTTCCTATTAGTTTATCTTGTATATCAACCACTATTTCTTAAATTTAATTTGTTATTTTTCTGCAGAGAAGCTAATATTAACAAACATTTTTACCTCTTCTGAGATCAAAAATGCCAGAAAGTATTCTTTCACAAATTCACCCCCAGAAAATTTTTTATAATGTTAAGTAACTTTTTTGGTAACATGCTTGTATGCACAATTTATCTAAACTTTGTGCATTGTAGAAAAGTATTTAGGCTACCAATCTGCTTTTTAGGGATTCTGTAGCATTGTATGTAAATTAGATGCACCCATAAAAACAGTAACCCAATATCAAATGGCTGAGCTACTTTGCAAAATACACACATCATAACAACAGCATCACCAATAAAAGCCATAACCATGCTGGACAAACCAAAGCACATAAAAACATGGATCAAATGTTTTTCATTATTGACAAGGGTTAAAAAATTAAAAGGTGAAAAAGCTAGTGGAGGAGAGAATGAAATTACAGACCTATTTCTGGGAGAATTAGAAGAATTAACTCATGAAGAGATAGAATAATTAAGAAAAATATACAACTATAAAAAAAAGACTAGTTGTTACCAAGAGAACCTAATTAATAGAAACTAGACAAGGTCCAAATTAGTCTATGGTATAATACATGCACTGATTAAAGGAGGTATCTAAATATTGCAAAATTGAAAAACTGGGAACAAAAGATATAACTACAGAGGATGAACTAATCCTTCTTAGATCAATAGAAGGCATGCAATAAAATACACATTGCAAAAACACAAAATACTTGAAAGGTTACAAATTAGTAACATGAATTTAAAAGCAAGCATAGAATTTTTACAACTAGAATTGATTAAAGAGTTCAACCAACAAAAAGTTTATCAAGTGACCTACAGCACCCCCAAATTTGATTCAATGCAAATATTGTAGCAAGGAACATGAAAGAAATAAGAATAAATGCCCAAACCTGGGGAAAATATGTTCAAACTGAAAAATGAAAGAATATAAACGTTAGAAAGCATGGAACCTCCAACAGAAAATGCCAAAATATATGCAATAAATACACCCACCAAGACCAGAAAAAAAATTGAATAGCATATTTTTTCTCATGCAAGTTGATACAGACTGGGATCTCACTTTAATACTGAGAAACGTCTCCGGAAAATTAGCAAAATAAAATTGAGAAAGAGCTATCTCCAGTTGAAGTAATTTGACAGTATTGTAATTAAAGTAATGGGCACTTTTAAAGGGACATTTGAAACAAAAAAGCACTTCAAAATGATTCCCACTACAGGAGTAGCATGCAATGAAAATCATGGACTAATAGGAATTGACACATTGAAACTGGATAATATAAAATTCATTAATTCTACAAAAGCAGAAGAAAATAACATAGGATTCTTAAAAGGTCACAGGGCAAGCATTCATTTAAAGGAAAATCATCACCCCAGCTACGTGGAAAGTTACTAATTCATATCCTACCTATGGTAGTGGTCAAATTAAAAAAAAATGATACAGCAAGGTATACGAAAAAAGCTTTCCTAGGCGGTAACAATCAGGCTTCACTGATAGTAGCCATAAGAAAGCCTGATGAGGGTTCAAGAATATGTGGAGCTTACAAGTTGGAGTGAGTCACCAAATATACTCAGATTGGTTTTGGTTGCCAAATATTGAAAGTGCGAGCCATGTAAAACATGAAATATTTTGCAAAAATAAAGCTCTAGTCAGTATTTAACCAGATTGAAATTGATGAGAAATTCATAGAAGTTATCACTATAAACACCCTTACTATGAACATGCTCCTAAAGTGACTTGGAAAAGAAACAAGGCAAGATCCTAAAGAGAATAAAGAGAAATATATGGAGCAGTTACTTGATGGCAGAGAGATCCTTCAAATAAATGAGATACAAACTAAACATAGAGAAGAGCATATAATATTCAATGGAGATATAATAGTACCTCTACAAACCCTAAGAAAGGACACATTAAAGAATGTATATGATGATGTACATTGTAGTGTAATGTCAACACAAAGAAAGTTTAAGTTACATTTTTGGTGACTGAGATATTTGAAAGATGCTGAATATTTTAAGATGTCGAAAATGTGCTGAAATAATAATTCATCCATGACCCAAGAAGAAGGAACAGTGGATTAGGGTCTATATGGATAATGCATGTCAAAGATATATGATTATTCATAATACTAGTGGACTCATTTTTGGGATGGCCTTAGGAAATCCAAGTAATCAACAGAAAAGCTATAACCATGATGCAAATACTGAGAACAGTATTATCAAGAAATAGAATACCCAAAATGATAGTTACAATGTGCCTGAATTTTTCAATGAGAATCAATGTTCATGACTAAAACGTGCATCCCATACTAGATACCTGTACGACCTGCAATCTAATGGGATTGTGGTAAGAATGGTGTAAACTGTGAAAATGAGGTTAAAGGCATTTTCCTCATTTAATGAAAGCATAGAAGCCTACTTACTACAATCTGGGTAGGTTGGCTTCTATGTTACCTAATGATTCCACACACACTGGAAGAAAACAGTCCTTTTGGATTAATGGGGAGACAAATCAGAGCCCCCATAACCATGACATTTTTAACAAAAGAAAATGTTTGCTATAGAAAAGATAAGGAATCAAATTCAGCTAAAACAAAATTCCCATAACTTAAAGAGCATAACACAGTAATGTAACACGATCCTTGTCATGTCAATGGTTAATGTAATGACTCTTTGACACTTCGCCAGTGATGTAATGTCGTAACATAACCCCACTGGACCACTGTCCTTCACAATTTCAGCTGTGATTCTGTAGGGTTCAGTGTTACAATTTAGACCACATTCTCTGTGGATCCCCTTAACAACCCTTGTTGTGATTGATCCTGTTGAGTGATTATCGGGTCCAAAGATTATCTGCTGGTCCACCTGCAGGCTTGTTTCATGTTAGTATCAGAAACAAATAACCAAACTGATCTGATTTTATGAAAGAGTTTTTTTTATATAAATAATAACACCAACAATGCATGAAATAAACACAGTTCATAAAGAAAAAGTAATTAAATTGAAATGACTCTTATATACAAACAGTACCTCAAGTGTTGGTTATTAGAGAGAGGTGGTTTTTATCTTGCCCTTTTTTGGTTTAGCAGCTTGTTTAGTGATTTTTGCTTATTGGGCTTGTCAACGGCTGTGCACGCAGAACGCCTGATTCAATCCTCATGCTGGGGCTCAGCCATTAACATGTAAGAACATGTCAACAATCATGGTACAGACTGGAAATAATTGCTCTGGCTGTCACAACAAAAATTCACATCAGCTTGCAGCGAGGCTTATTTATTCAGAATATCCTCCCCTACCACCATCACATGATTCCACGCATAACCAACCCATCTGTCCCTCAGTGCTCATGCCACCTTTTGACATTGCCCAAACTACAATTTCATGTTGTGATTTTCTTGCGTCCTACTTTGTGTAAATATCTATTATTGAGTATAGTGTTTATTTTTAGAAGTTACGTCTTTATTTTTTGTAATCAATGAGGATTATATTTTCAACTTTATGATTAAAACTCTTTAGAACAATCATTATCAACAAACAGGAAAGGATTAACCTTTTTATTGATAATTTTGTTTTATATTCTTATTTTTTTTAATATACCCAAGTCCTCATGGCCTGTCAACCTCTTACGGTTTTTCGAAGATACACCTTTTTTCACTTGCCATTTTCTGTTTTACAACACATCTATCTTTATTAATGTCTCTATTTTGGGTTGAAATTGCCCTTGCCACAGTAATAAAAGAGAAAAATGGGCAGTGCGTACTGTGCAGAAGAGCAAGAGGAGACCTATGATTTTGACAGTGAAATAGAGGAGAGTATGGAAGAAAGTGATAATGAACCACTAGAAGAAACTAATGAAGAAAATAAACTTACACCTAGATTGCCCATAAGAAGAAACCAGTAAAACACTAAGAAAAACAGGTTCCTGAAAATAATAAGAAACACAAGAGCAACCAAGGGAATATGACCTCCCAGATTAAGGGAGGTGTAGTATTTTATATGAATTAGATGAACCCATGAAAGCAGTAACCCAATATCAACCACCTGAGCTAATCTTATAAGCCAGTTGACTCTGCAAGATATACGCATAACAGATTCAATTTAAGCTTTCTAATATCTCCTTTAAATTTATCATGTCCAAAATGTTTGATGAAATAATGCATAACGTTAAATTCTTTAACTGCATAGATTCAGAACATTAGACATATCAATCCATTTTACATTTATCCTGGTAATATCTTATTATTTTCCCAAAATTTTCTCTCTCTCTCTCCCCCCTCTAATGAAGCCATGATATAGTCTAAGAATTAAGATAAAAAAAAACGAATTAGAGTACTTTGCATTTTGGCACTCATGTACTTTGAAAGTATATGATAAACTACCATCAGTACTTCATATGTATAACACATGTGAATACAGTTACTGGCTTCTCGGGATTGTCACAATTTATAGTTAATGAAAACAGAAATTAAACATTTTATAATTCAAATTATTTTCATGGATTTATAACTGTTGTTAAATTAGTCTGATGCACACTTACTGACTCTTAACTAAACTCCAATGTCTCCACACTTCTGCGCTCGCCTTTTATAATCCTGGCTACAACGCTAAAATCGAAAGAATGCCTCATCTTTTTTTCTCCCGTTAACTTATTTCTTCTCATATCTAATGGCTAGCCGAGGTTTCGTGTTACTTCACCAGCATAAAAAGAACATGGCTACCATACAAGATTTCTTTACAGCAATTTTATTCTTTGAAACTTGGAAACCCCCTCAATCTCATGATCACATCTCATATTCACTCGTTCATCGTGCTTGTCACCTTTCCCTCCTCAGTTGTGGTAGCGATCTTTGATCTGTGTTGTCGTCTTGTGGCATGCCGTTCCCTAATACCACACTTTCCACTGGTCTTACATCGAGAACATGCCTTGGCACTCCATCTATCGAGATGTTGTTGAGTGTATTTCGGTCATTTGGCCCCTGCTCCACTGTGTCATATAACATGAACCAAGAGGTTTCACCTACGCCTCCTCTCCAAATTCAATGGTTCCCATTGTCTCCTCCTGCTTGCCGGTTCAACCTTCAGATGTCTCCAAGCACATCTATGTACTGATACTTGTGGAACAGTTGCCTCGTCTTGTCTAGATTTAGGGGACATATTTTACCAAAACACAGCCTGCTCTGGCAATATCCCTCCTTTCCCCGCCACATTATGGGTTGGTGATTTCTCTCCATGATTCCATTGCTAGTATTTTCCATGTTTCTTTTATCTTTACCTCTCCTGCTTCGTTAACACTTGGAGCCAGGTCATTCGACTCGCCTCTGTTGCATGACCTGACCACTTGAACTATCCACAGAGTTCAACCATGCAAACACTGAGGTAGAATCAGTTCTTACCTATATCTCTTGCAACTTCACTTCAGGGCAAAATTTATCCCTTTGAGCACTGCGTCCAACTCTGTTATGTTGATGTGGCCAACATCATCCTTTTTCCTAAGCCTGGCTGCATCTTCTGCCACTACTCCACCCACCTCCAGCACACTTGTTGCAATGCTGCTAGCATCACACCACATAACTCCTTTCTTGGTCTTTGGCACTTCCCATCTCCCTCTAGCTGAGTCTTCCTTTTCTACTTTTTCCAATACCTCTTTCATCACAGCTGTTGTTTTTACTCCTACTTAATCATCTCATTTTTTTCTTTCTGCATGCCTCTTGATGTAACTGCAGGCCGTTCAGAGCCAGTCAGCGAGAGATTGAAGCCCAATTAGTTTCCTGCACATTGAGTATAGCTCCCTTCAACAATCTTTCCTTCATTTTTTGGATCTCATTTCCTCTATGAAAATCCAGTCTACCTGACGCACCCTGCTGTAATTTCAGCCCCAAAGCTGCATCTTCATCCAACAATTTCGGTATTTTGGCGACTAACCCAAAGTCTTTCAGTAGTAGGCTACCACCTCTTTTGCTGTCACCATAGCCTCTTTTATGAAGATGTCATCAATGTAAAGCTTACACCATCATCCTTCCCCATCTCCTCTAGTATTTTTTTCAGGATCATTGACATGATTTTGGGTATCGAGTTCAGTCTAAATCCTAGCCTCATGAGACAGTAGGTCTTTCCTTTGTACTTGACTAACTAGTACTTCCAGATCTTGTTGCTCACATGAAGTTGCAAATAAGCAGATTTCAAATCCACTCTTTTGAATGCTCCACCCATTTGCCTCCACTCCCTCATTGTCTCATCACATATGTCTATCACACCACACC
Source organism: Sepioteuthis lessoniana (assembly GCA_963585895.1). NCBI lineage: Eukaryota > Metazoa > Mollusca > Cephalopoda > Myopsida > Loliginidae > Sepioteuthis > Sepioteuthis lessoniana. Next base: position 160,305 of record CAUZXS010003292.1, on the reverse strand, counting down.
CTGTATACCACTCCACATGTTGGTTTAGTTTGCAGAAGTCCAGCACTTGTCTGACTTTTCCTTTTGTTGGTTGCAGTACAGCCATCAACGGCAAAATACTCAAAATACTCTTTCCACGACATAAATATACCCTCTTTAATCCATCTATCCACCTCTTTTTCAAATCCTTCTCTTGCTGTTCCTTTGAGTGAACTTTCGTAGCATGCTACTTTGTTTGTCAATGTCCCAGCTCACTTTTCCTGATCCATTCTATCGTCTACTCTTTTCTGTTGAACTCCACCGGAAAATCTTGATCCTCAATCACCATTCTTTCCTTTTTCTCAGTCTCCTCAACATCCTCTCTTGGTTGTTCCAAATTTCACACCATGTGATGCCCCCAGCTGACAGATTACGTCCATTCCAAGGATTACCTTGACTCCAGGCATAAGCTGGTCAACAACTAGCACCTCCACACTTAACTGGCGACCTTCAAATTCAAGCATAACGTTTGTTCCACACACCCCACTTCACTTTCCTCCCATTGAACATCATGATGTCACTCCTCATTACATAAGAAGTGATCAGGAGATTAAATACATGAATTAAATATCTTAACACAAATGATGTGTAAATTCAAAGTTTTAAAATGTTTTACTCTGTGATATGCAATTAACCTAAATCTTTCTTTATCTCTTTTATCAGAGCTTTATCTTTTGATCTTTTATTTTCTAGGCCTAAAGCATTACCTAGCTTAGAAGAGGCTTGGAGTTTGCCTATTCCTGCTGAGCTTATTTCCCGCCAAGCTGCCAACTCTGCTGCCAATCAGCAGCAGCAGGTTTGTACTTAATTTCTATACTTTACTGTTTTTGTTCTTTAGTCACAAAATATAACACTGTAAATTAAAGACTTTTATGAAGTTTGGGGATTTTTTGAAAAGATCAATTTGATGTTTTATTCTCTCCATGCTCCAAGTTTGCAGATGAAATTTACACAACAGAAAATCAAATTTTCCAAACAACTGTTGAGTGGTTGATGTTTTCTTCTACTACAACCTCTTCAATGATTTTGCATGGGTCTGCATCAGTAATGACCTCAAATGCAAGGCAACTTAAGTACTAAAGTCTTTGTTATAAAATTTTTGCTACCCATATTGAACTGTAGGTTCATTGACAGTCTCCTGACCAAAAGCTTGGTTGGTATTACAAATTGCATAGTTTTAAATCTTTGATAGCTTAAATTGAACAAGTATAACCAGTGAAAACAAAATGATAAGAAGAAGTCAGTGAAATTCATGCTTTAAGATATAATATATTATATTATGAGCATTGTTAAATTACAAAATATGAATCCATTTAAAATGACAAAAAGCACAATTACTTTTGCACAAACCTAATACTTTAATATCAGGAAAATAAAGCCAAATCTAAGGATTTTTATTTCACCCCCCCCTTCAAATCATCAGAATTGAATGAAGTATTTTCTTTTTACAATCAGGACCTTGTGACATAATAAATGAAAAAAATTATTGCATTTTGGATTGTATTCTCTGGTGATTAGATTGGTTAAGTTAGAATAATATTTTAAAAGAAACTTGAATGTATTTTAGCTTTGGAAATAATTACACAAAAGTTTGAGTTTTTCCCCCTCTCTCTTTCTCTCCTTCTCCACCCCACAATATATATGGAGTAATGGTACTATTTACCAACCCCTCCGCTCGGGCAGGATATGACACAAGGTCAATTTTTAAGTGGGGTTTAACAGGTTTTGAATTCAGAGTTTTCCTTCTCCTAGACTAGTTGCCTCACCAAGGCTGAAGAACCTAGTCCGTCCTACTATTTACCCATAGTTGGAGGCAGAATAAGGGGGTTCATACCTTTCCCAAGGGTATTTGCCCGAAAGTGAACGTAATAGTGCGACTGGAGTACGAACTCGCGTACTATGATTCCGCAGTTCATCGCTTTAACCATTACACCACGAGGACACCCCTATATGGAGTAATGGTAGATTTGGTAAATCCAGCAAGATGGAAAAAAAATTTTGTCATATATATTTTGTTTGGTAAATTATAAAATTTTTGGCTATGAATTTAAGATAACTCTTTGTTTTCATTAACTTAAGTTTAAAATTTTCAATGACCTACGCACAAATGAGAGCAACATTGTTGAATTGTGAAAATTAGTATAAATTCAATAATTGAATTTTTGCTTTCACTGAATTTTTTTTCATTTAAAAAAATTTTTTTTTTTTTTTTTTTAATGATTTCTATAAAAAAAAATTGTATTGGGTTTGTAAAAGTAAGTGAATCATTCTTTTTAGTTTTTGCTAAAATGCTAACTGGTGCATGTTACTTTTATTTTAGCAGCAGCAACATCAGGTGTCTGGGTGTGTATCCACACCCGACCACACCACACAGCCTAACACAGTGTTGATCACTTCCCAAACAGAGACTGCCATGGATATTGATCCCAACTCATCCGCTGCACAACCTAAAAAGAAAAAGACAGCTGTCTCACCTGCCTCACGAAAGAGGGTAAATTTATTTTTATACTTCAGCTTTAAATTATTTCTTTATTTAGATAAAATAATAATTCAGACTTTGCAGACTTTAGATGATAAATAAGACCGTTTGCTTTTGGATACTTTTTCCATTAAAAGGTGAAAATTGCAAAGTGAAATAATTGAAAATTTTCTCCAACTTTTTGAGTTTGATGTTTTTGAAAGCATTGGTTTGTGTGTGTGTGTGTAGCATATAAAAAAGATAATGTCTATTGGGGACCATATATCTGAATTTCATTTGTTCTAGAAATATGTCCAAAAGCTTTTCTAATTAATAGTATCTGTTGTGGTCTCTAAGCAAATATATGGTTGGGCTATTTAGAATATGATTTAGAATGTGGATTTAGTTGCTGATGAATGTAACTTATTTTTTAAAGCTATGTAGTAGTACTAATCTGTTGTCTATTCAATTTTACTGGCTAACCAACCCCCATCTATGTTTCATTTTTAAAAAGAAGTCTGCTTCTAGTTTTGGTCAAAACTATAGAAGCCATTGACCAGACTACAAAGGAAAAGGAAACAAAGTTGGGAACCATATGGTATCTGTCTTTATTAATAACTGGTCATGTCAACCCTCTCAGATTTTTGGAAAAATCTGAATCAGAGAGCAATGGTTGTATGATCAATCATGCTGAGAAAAGGTACATACCCCTTCCTGCCCCACTGATGGATGGACTGCAGAATCATACTTAGTGAGTTCAAACTCAAGTTGCGCTATTATGTTTACTTTTTGACAAATATCCTTGGGGAGGTATGAAACCGCTTATCCTCCCAGCTATGGGTTAAATAGTACCACTACTGTTCTTCTAGAAGAATGCCTTTGGCATTGAATAACCTACATAGGTTGATATGCCATTAAACAAAAGAAACCAAACCAAACCAAACCTTCCTGCCCCTGAGTGAGTAATTATCTTGGGACAGCATAAGTATACTATAACTCCCTGTGATATCGTTTGGCAAATCGGTTTTGCCAAAGTCATATATCCAAGTTGGGGTTCTGTGGTGGGTGAGGAGCATAATCAACAAAATTCAAAATATATTTTCATAGCTTCTGGGGAAAAAAAGAAGAAAAAAAAAGAAAAACAAGCTTAAAAGATCCTTCTATGAATTCAATTCAGATCATGAAATGTACCCTGGAATCTAAAGAACTTCCTCAATTATCAATTAAAAAATGGAACCATCCTCACAGAGGTGGCAACTAAAAAACAAACTGAAACATTACTAAAATTAGAAAAATTCCACAACATAAGCATAAATATCCCCATGAGAGACTAAATACCACTAGTGGTGTGATCTGGAGCAAAGATTTATTTCCATGTTCAATCACAAAAATTAAAAATGGACTCAAAAAAACAAAACGTAATTGATATAAAAAAATAACCATAAAAAGATTACATAAAACAACACTAATACTTAGATATTTACCTTCAATAATCCAAAACCTCTATCTGAAATAAAAATTAGATATATATTAGCAAAAATGGAAAAATATTTACCAAATCCCTGAAGATGCCACAAATGTTGAAAATATAGACATTTGAAAGAAATTGGTACAAGAATACCAGTATGTATAAAATGTGGAGCACACAAACTAGATCATACAGAAGAAACTTGCAAAAGTAATTTAAACTTCCCCTCGCCCTGTTGGCCAGGGCTGTAGAATACGCCGACTGCACCTCTGCAGAGGGATACCACCCCAACGAGGCTACCTGTTGGCCGTGAGTGGCGACCCGTAATGCTTGAGGACAGGATCCTGGTGGCTGAGCAGTCCTTGACCCTCAACTAAGGAGGTCACTTGATTTGCAACACACCACTTTGGCCTTTACTAAGCTAGATGGGCTGTCGGAGAGGCCCAATCCGATTAAATGGCTGGTCATGTCAGCCCTCTTAGAATTTTGCAAAAATCTTAAGTAGAGATCAGTGGCTGTAGGGTCAATCATGCTGAGGAAAGACCTATACTTCCTACTGTCCCTGGGTGAGTAATTATCTTGGGATGAAAACCCAGGAATAAAACTCATCTGTCTACCAACAGCATGAGTATACTGAGTATGTAGCCCTGATGTTACTAGGCGAATGGGCTTTCCCCTAGGCACATCCCCATTTGGGGCTCTGTGGTGGGTGGGGAGCATATTCAATGAAACTCATAAACCTTCTACAAATGATTACGAATAAATCCACCATGAGACCACACTTAGAAAGCTCTGAAAGTGAACCTGAAATTATTTATCAAAACACCCCCTACTTATATGGTAATCCAATCAACTAAAGATATACCTATAACCAAAATATCCCCCTTGAAATTTGAACAAATCCTTTCCAAACAAATAAAACCAACAACAACCAAAAAATTAACGAACAGAAAAATATTAATTGAAGTTAAAAAAAAAAAAAAAAAACACTTGTAGAAGAAATCCTAAAATGGAAAACTTTCAACAACATTAAGATTAAAACTCACCTCCACCAATCTTTAAATTCATCCAAAGGAGTAGTGAAGAGTTCTGAATTATCTCTGTGCACACTAGATGAAATAAAATCCAATTTAATAAACCAAAACATGACAGACGTTAAAAGAATAAGCATTTTTTAAAAAATGGAGAAACCATAAATACAAACACTTGCATATTATATTTTGATACCCCCCACCCATGAAATTAAGGTAGGATATATAATTTTTTAAAAAATCGAAACATATATACCGAACCCTCTTAGATGTTTCAATTGTCAGAGGTTCGGACATCATTAGGACAGATGCACTAGACTTCCAGTTTGTAGAAGATGTGGCAAAAATAACACAAAACACACGGACTGTCAAAAGGAGGCATTTTACACTGACTGCAAAAAAAAATCACCCCTCAAATTCCAAAGATTGTGAAGTCTGGAAAAGAGGAAAACGATATATCCAAAATGAAATACACCAAAAACATTACTTTTCAAGAAGCAAGGAAAATAATAGAAGCAGTAAAATACTCTGAAATGTCAAAAAGATACACACCAAACACAAACCAACAAGGACTCCAAACATATGAAAACAACCAAACCGGAATAAAATCAGAAGTAATTACCTAAGTTATAAATGAGAGGAAAATACTAATCCCAGAAACGAAAACTATAGGAACAGTTACTGAAAACAAGCAACTCTCCAAAGAAAACTCAAACATCAAAGATTCACCAAACCAATAGACTCAAACAAAGAGAACCCAAATTCCCTCTCCTTTGAAGTGGCCTCTATTGCTAGACCACCACAGGCCTTCCCCTATGGGGAAACTATAAAGAAACCACCACCTAATGAACAGAGGCATAGCACAAAACTAGAAAAAATAGATCAAGATCAACCTCAAGAACAAGAACTACCCCAACAAAAAACAGGCCCTGGAAACAATGGAAACAGATGAGATCCCATATCTAAGCAAAACCCAATTTTAAAAAATCTACTCTCAAAACAAACCTTGCCAAAAATTAAAACATTGGCTCCCCAAGAGAAAATCAATGAAATACAAAATAATACAATCCTACAGTGGAATTGCAGAGGAATCCAGGCCAATTACAAGGAACTTCAACAACTTTTGACCAACCACCACCCCAAAATAGCTTGCCTCCAAGAAATCTTTCTAAAAGAATCTAGCACCATTAAATTTAAACAATATCATCCTTATAACCATTTTAACAAAGATGGAAACAGAGCCTCTGGAGGTGACTTGATCCTAGTTAGGAAAGACATACCTCAAAGCCAAATTCATATAGACACCGACCTCCAAGCGATCTTAGTCAAAGCAACACTGCATAAACCAATACACATCTGCTTCATCTACATTCCTCCATGCGACCCCATCAGTGACATCAAAATGAATAAATTACTCCAGCAAATACCAAAACCCTACTTATTGCTGGGTGACTTAAACAGTTCCTTACCACAGTCCTCACTGATGCTTTAGAGACCTTGGGATCGACCTGCCTGATGAAGTACAATGTTCGCCTTATGCCAGGGTGGCCACTTTGGTGATGGATAGACTATCCATCTGAAGTTGTGCTTGCTTGGTGACACAGCAATTGCACAGTACAGAGGCTCAACTGCTTTCTTGACAAGATCAAACCATCGCTGTGGCACTCTCGTCAGACTATCTGCTCAGTTATGTTCTGACCTCACCAAGACTGTGTCCACAGACAGTCCGTACTCCTTGACTAGGCTTTTGAGTGCATCAAGCCGATGCCTGATTAGCATCTCACTTGCTGCTCTGGTGCGTACTCTAACCTTCCCTGTGAGGGTGTCCGTTATCCATTTGTGCACACATGCAGAGTCAGTGTGAATATGCCATTAGTGCCATGTTTATGCCCTTCCCGCCAAGCTTGTGCTGCATGTCCCTTTCCTTTTGTAACCAGCTTGCATCCTCCACGGCAGCTCCATCATGCTCCAGTGACACTCTGGTGGCTAAGGAACTTGCATCAACCCAAATGTCGAGCTCAGGGCCATCAACACACCACTTTCCTCGTACGGGGTCTTCTTGGCGCACTCTCGCGACGACTTCTGTTATCATTGTTGTCAACAGAACATCAGTCACTTTGTCATCACAACCCTTTGTTATGTCTGCTGCTCTCCTCTTTATCCAACATTCTGGCGGCATTTCCCCAACTAGTCGTGTTAATCGTAAGTCCGTTAGGACCTCATCCGCAGTCTCTTCTGGGCGGAGGCGGCACGTGGTAAACTGTTCAAAAGCCACAAACAAATCCATTCCGTAGGCTTTTATAAGAGCACGCTTGATCTCCTTGATGTCATCCCATTGTTCTTTAGATAGCCGCTGATATGTTTCTCGGGTCGCACCTTTTGATTGTGGTTGTAGAACTCACTCTGCCTTGGTAATCTCGCAAAGCTCACAGGTCAATTTTAGGTCATCTAACTATTCCATTATTGACATATCTGTTGCTGTGCCGCTAAACTCGGGGATAAGCCAAATGCATACCATGGTTAATAAAATGCTGAAATAGCTAGAAGTCCTGTTTCTCTGTCTCTTTCTCTCACTTGCTGACAGTTCACCACCATTCCCGTTTCACTACTTCTTTCTCTTACTTGCAACATCAATACACTGGTTTGTGCGATTCTGTAGCAAAGTAACCAACGAAATGCCCATCTCTACAATGCTTCTTTTATACCGGTTCTTGGCTGACCGAAATTTGCATATTAGACGAGATGTGGGGCCTACAAATTGCACTCCCAACGACGCTCACGCTTCCATTTTTTTCTGTACTTCTGGTACTCTACATGCAAGATACATTCGTGCCATTTTTTAACTTCAAGGTAGGCCATTTTGCTCGTCACTTCTTATTTCTTTTTTTCGGTGTTGCAAAGAAAGGAATTCAATTCACACAGCTTTCTTGTCATATTTCATCTCTTGTTCACTCAGTTCACCACCTGTTTTATTTTTATCCAGCCGTGTACGATTGCTGAATTCACGTAAACGACAGCACACCACTTGTGGTCTCTTTGAACGATGATTCTCAGTTGGCTCGTTGGAGACAGCAGTCTGTGGGTTCTGCCTTTCAGTTTCACTACACCTATTCTCCAAGAATCCGCAATTTCTGTTACAAATGTATATAAAAGCATCCTACAACAAATACCACCTTGGATCATTAAAAAACCACAAGTAATCCTCCAATTAAACAAATTCCCCAAAACAAAGCACATCCCAGCACTTATCTGGAAAAATTTCACACTATCCTCTTACACCACCCTGACCATCAGTATATATTTACAGATGGCTCCAAGGATAGCAATAAAACAACATGTGCTCAATAAAACCATTCACAAGAAAGCCCTTCACTGCAGAGGTATGTGCCATTGACCTTGCTCTCAACATCATGTCTAAGAACAAACATAACAAATTTATCATATTCTCTGACGAGCTCTCTGTATTAACATCACTGAAAAATAAAAAGCTGTAGAACCCATTAATTGTTTAACTGCTGAGTAGACTAGACTCAATGTCTAGTCATAAAGAAATAATTATGTATTGGGTCCCAAACCACATCGTAATGAGTAGAAATGAAAGAGCTGACTCAGCGGCCAAATTGGCCTTGGATCTGAGCCCCGACAATATTTCCATTCCGTATACTGACTTGAAACCCCAAATCAATAAATTCTTTCTTACAAAATGGCGACAACACTGGAATAACAACATTAACAACAAACTCTTCCAATAAAGCCCACTTTGGAAGAATGGAGACTAGCCTTCAGAAAATCAAGAAAGGAACAAGTCATTATATCTTGATTACAGATTGGCCACACAAGTCTCACTCATTCTTTTATACTCAAGCAGGTACAGCCACCACAGTGTTTGACATGCCAGACACCTTACATCATTAAACATGTGCTTGTGAAATGTGGAGCTCTAGCTATCACAAGAGATCGGCATTTTAAAACAGATAATGAGAGATACGTTTGAGACTGTCCACATGGATGATGTTCTCTCTTTCTTGAGAGATACAGGGTTATACCTAAAATATAACACTTTTCACAATCCTGGAAAATTCAGCCATTCAACTTATCTGTCAACTAAGTACAAATTAATTATTGTTGAATAGCAATACTTGAAACCATTAAATCTCTATGAGTAAAACTGTAGTGAGAAATAATAACAACTACTTGGCTTTGCAAACAAATTATATCAAATTAACTACCTCATGTTAGATTGGAATACTTGAAACATGTGTGAGTAAATGAGCTTTTTTTTTTTTTTTTAAGGTATGTTCTCTGCAATATATGTTTACAAATCATGCATATCTAATATATGTGAACTAGATTTGGCATTAAATAACCCATAGTGGTTGATATGCCATAAAACCCAAACAACCAGCCCAACTTCCCCAATTGTAATGAAAGACATAGAGCTGACTGCAAACTATGGGAAAAAGAAAGAGTAATTATAAAAATTGAAGTTACCCAGAATATTACCTTCCCAGAAGCAAGAAGACTTTAGGAAATTCCTTTCATCAAATCAACTTTTGCAAAAATCAGCAAAACTCCCCAAAATCCAAATGAAAACCAAAAAATAGAAGAATTGATAAACCTGATAAATGAACTAAAAAATCTTAATTAAAACCTTAAAAACCCCAATATCTAGTTAAGAAAAAAACCCTGTCAACAAACCAAACAACACCGCCAACACCTCCTACCAAAAAAATGGAGGGGAACACCAACTACAAAAGTAGACATAGATCAACTTCAAGAACAAAGGAAAAAGATTTTTTTAAATCCCCTGTCAAAAAAAAAAGATTAATTTAGAAATAGAGCAAGTAGAAATTGACTTACCATTAACAATCCAAAATATGAAAATAAAACAAAACATTCAAAACCCTCAAATAAAACCCATGACACTCAAAATTATACATTGAACTATAGAAAATCACAACCAAACCAGCATTATAACAAAACAGAATATACTCACTATATTAACATTCATGACCAAATACCAAAATACCCACAAGATAATCCAATGGAACTGCTATGACTACAGGGCAAATTACAATTAGCTGCTTTTATTAATAGCTGAACTTAACCCTACCATCATATGTCTCCAAGAAACTTTAAATTAAAAAAAAAAAAGCAGTGACAAACCAAAGATGAAACATTAGGAACAATTTGATTACATTAATGTTATTGGACTTAAATGTGCAAGTGAAGTATCAATCCTAATTAGGAAATATGTCCTCCAAAGTAAAATCAGCATCAATATGCACTTGCAAGCAATTGTAGTCTCAGCAACCTTACACAAAACTGTCTCCATTTGCTCATTATATATCCTACCTCATGACTGCCTAAATGAAAAAGAGCTTAACAATAAAACAACTTCCTAAACCCTTCTTCTTGATAGGCGTCTTTAATAACCACAGCATAATATGAGAGAGTAAAATAACAAAAGAGGCCAGACCCTCAAAAAAATCAATAGCAACAATTTATTCCTCCACAATCAGAAATATTAGACCTATCTTCCGGTACATTCTCTGCCATAGACCTAACCCTCAGGGACCTATTAATCTTCATAGACTAAACTGGAGAGTATACAATGACCACCACTACTTAATAATAATAATGGAAAACACTATAATAGACAACACAGATCCACAAACAATTCCAAAATCCCCACAATGGAATTTCAAAAAAGTCAAACGGGCAATCCTGCAAAAAACTGTGCCTTAACTATGCTAATCCCAGAAACAAATACAAATCAAGAAGAACCTATTATACATTTTACGAACATTCTCATTACCATAGCCAAAAAGACTATTCCCAAAACTATAATATCCCTCAAACACATCAAAACCTGGTTCACAGAGTGCAAAGGCATGATAAGAGAACATCAAACTACTCTCAGGAAATTTAAAACAAACTACTCATCAGAAAATCCAACCAAATATAAAAAACAAAGAGCCAAAACTCGATGTACCATCGAGAAGCTAAAAGATCTTGGAGAACCTTCACCTTAAAAATAAACTTCAGTACCAATCTAAAAATAATTTGGAACTGAAAATATCAACACTCCAATAAATTACTGCTCTCAAGGAACTACAAATATCGTGAGTGAAAAATATAGTCAGCACAGAAAATTTTGCTCAAGCATCATCCATAAAAACTATTCCAATCAATTCAACTCAATCAGAACTAAAGAAGAAAAGAACATAATAAAATTCACCTGACAATACTGAAAGCCTTCACCCTAACTGAACTTCAAAACTCAATATCCAAATCCATTAACTCATCCACTAGTTAACCCAGTCGGCTGGGACTGTAGAATACACCAACTGTATCTTTGTAGAGGGATAAGACCCCATCCACTCTCCCAGGTAGCATCTGAGAGGGTCAAATAGAACTGTTTGACATTAGAACTAAGTGCAAACAAATGACTTATGCTAAATTGAATTGTTTGAAATAGAACTGTTTGGTTAATTAACTCTGTGTAAACAAATGACTGATGTTTAATTGAATTGTTAGTGATACATAGCAATACTTGTAACCATTTAACTTTGACTTGTCCTAAATTGAATTGTTAGAAATAAAATTATTTGATCATTTAACTGTGTATATCTACAAAATGTGTTTACAAATCATATATTTAATATATATGTAAAAACAAGATTTGGCATTAAATACCTTTAAAGAGAAAGTTATTTGCCCTAATTATTGATCAACTCTCTGGTGAAACAGGGTAGAAACAGACAAGATTGCTGCTTGACCATGGGTACGTATTGAGACAGCACTAATCCACACCAATCCTACTGTACTGATGAAAATAAAAAGAATATTGTTGTGTTTAAGATATATTCAACTGTTTTTTTTGGGGGGGTTGTTCCTAAATACTTTGGATATAACAAATTTTTGATGACGAAAAAACGCACAAAAATGGCAGTTTCACTTGATATAGTGAAAGAAATATTAACTCAACATCAAGAGCAGTTTCAACTGTCACAGCAACAGTTGTTGACAATCATGACTCGACAATTCAACCAACTAGTAATTCTACAAGAAGGAAAGAATTTGAACTCAAATAATGTGGAGAACATAGTAAACACTATGATGGAATTCCATTGTGACATGAAAAGCAGAAAAACTTTTGCCTTGTGGTAAAAAAAAAATGGACAAACATTTTCCAAAACAAATTTTCACAGAAAGATGAACATTGGAACATTTGCTGGTATCATAAATCGGGAATGCAAAAAATTTAAGCTAAATTCCCTCTCAGGACCAGTTTAAATGTTTAATTTTATCACGGGACTGATGTCTGAATCACACAGTGATATTCAGAGCAGACAACTTTCCAAACTGGGACGCGGTAAAGACATCATAATTCAAGCACTAACAAATGAATCCAACACTCTTTTAAGCATTAAAATTGACACCATGTTAGTGCAAAACCCAAATGCATCATTAACCACAAATACTCAAGTGAAAAAGGAAAAAGAAAATTGCCTCCAAATTGTTGGTTTCATGGTGACTGGCATTATGCACATTTTTGCCCATTCAAGAAATGTCAGTACAATTTTGCAAATCAAATTTTAAAATAATGCTGAAAGTCAAATCTACAGGAAATTTGTAAAAAAATGAAATGGAAAGACAATGCAAACAAATTCAGTGTTTGCAGCATTCTAAGCATACTATAAAAGCAGCCAGAAATATATAGTTGTTTCAATGAACAACAAACCAGTTGGTTTCCAGTTTGACACAGTGTCAGATATTACATTAATATCTCAATCATTTTGGAAATCCCTTGAAAAACCATGTCTGTCTGCAACAGATTGCATAGCGAGGAGCATAACCAGTACGCTAACTTGTAATGCTACATTTCAAGCTACCATGTTTTCGGAGGTATGCTATCTTGCTGAAAATTCTGAATTGAATTCAATTGGTCTCGACTGGGTTGAATTGCTTAATCTTTTTGAAATTCCTCTCAAGTTTGTGTTTCGGATATTGAAAAACATTTTATGGATGAACTTAAAAATAGATTAGGTGATGTTTTTCAAGAGAGTCTTCATTGCTGTACTAAAAGTAAGACAATCTTGAATTTTAAAAAAGGCTTTAATCCAATGTTTAAGCCAAAATGACCTGTGCCTTATGGTGCACATGATATAGTTGAAAAAGAACTTCAATGCCTTCAACAAAAAGGTGTAATAAAGCCTACAAATTACTCTCAATAGGCAGCTTCTATTGTACTTGTAAAAAACGCAAATGGAAAAGTCCAAATATGTGCTAATTCTTTGGATGGACACCAGTATCCACTACCAGATCTAGAGGATCTTTTTACCAAGTTAAATGGTGGAATTTTTTTGGCAAAAATTGATCTCTCTGATGCTTTTCTTCAACTGGAAGTCTAAGGAGCTCTTTACTATCAACACTCACAAGGGTTTGTTCAAATTTAAATATCCTGTCAGCTGGGGCTGTAGAATATGCTGACTGCACCTCTGCAGAGGGGTATTCACCCACCAAACAAGGCTACCTGTTGGCCGTGGGTGGTGACCCGTAATGCTTAAGGACAGGATCCTGGTGGTTGAGCAGTACTTGGCCTGAAAATTGAGTGGTCAAGTCTCTTGCAACACACCACTTTGGCCCTTACTGGGCTAGACAGGCGGTCGGAGAGGCCCAATCCAATCAACTGGCTGGTCATGACAGTACTCTCTTAGATTTTTTTTTTTTTTTTAAATCTTAATGCGGACGATGCCTGTAGGGTCAATCATGCTGTGGAAAGGCTCGTAGTCCTTTCTGTCCCTGGGGAAGTAGTTATCTTGGGAACGAAAACCCAGAGACAAAAAAATTAATTTGTCTATCACCAGCATGAGTATACTGAACATGTAGCACTGATGTTGCTAGGCGAATGGGTTTTCCCCTAGACACATCCCCATACGGGGCTCCGAGGTGGGTGGGGAGCATGTTCAATGAAACTCATCCAACACTTTTATGGCTTCTGGAAAAACAAAAACCCAAGCAAAAAGACCCCATATTAAATGTTATTCAGAAAATGATGAGCCATATCCAAGGTTCATCATTCTAGAATCAAAAGAACAACCACCATTGACAAAAACATCTTCCTTTGTCATAGAAAAAAGTATTTCAGCTTTAATAACACCCAAAACTGTTAAAAACCTGAAAAATGGAACCATCCTTATAGAGGTGACAGAAAAAAAAAACAAGCTGAAATAATATTAAAGCAAAAAAAAAAATCCACAACATAAACATAAAAGTTTACCCCTATGAAAGGTTATATACCTCTAAAGGGGTGATAAGAAATGGAGAGCTATCATTATGCTCAATAATGGAAATTAAAAATGAACTAAAAAAACAAAATATAATAGATGTTAAAAGGATAACAATCAAAAAACAAAATGAAATAATTACCAATACCTACATTTTAACCTTCAATAATCCAAAAACCCCTTTAGAAATAAAAATAGGCTATACAGTGGTTAAGGTTGAAACATATATCCCTAATCCTAGATGTCATAACTGTCAGAAATATGGACACCTGAAGGAGCACTGCACAAGAAAACAAGTGTGGAGAGCAGGAACCAAACCACATGGAGGAATCCTGCAAAAACAGCCTGAACTGTAACAATTGCAAAGGGAATCATAGAGCAAACTCAAAGTACTGCAAAATCTGGGAAAGGGAAAAGGAAACTATCAGAAGGAAAATCACCAAAAAACATTACCTTCCCTGAGGCAAGAAAACTCATAGAAAATCCCTTTAACAAATTAACTTTCTTGCAGGTAACCAGGACCCCCTCAAATCAAATAGAAAATGAAGCAAGAACACAAATAAAAACAAAAAATATTGAAGAAAAATTAACAAATTTAATAAATGACCTACATGAGCTAATCAAAACCCTTAAAACTATTATACCCAATGTACAACTAACTGACAAATCAAAAAACATCCCTTCAACCTCTAGCCAAAAAAATGAAACACTAATGATCAAAAGCAGAAACCAATCAACCTCAAGAACCAGAGAAAAAGAAGAAAAACAAAAACCTACTCAACACACCCCTACAAAAACCAAAAATAAATCCAGAAACATAGAAAATATGGAAACCAAAATGGACTCGACACCTAAAATTGAAAATACGGAAATTAAATAATATACCCCAAACCCAAGACACACACCACATAAACAGTTATGGCCAAATACCAAAATAACCACAAGATAATCCAATGGAACTGTCGTGGCTACAAGGCAAATTACAATGAACTCCAGCTGTTAATAACTGAACAAAATCCTACCATTATATGTCTCCAAGAAACATTCAAAAAAGTAATGATAAAACAAACATGAAAAATTATGAGCAATACGACTACATACATGACATGGGACTAAGAGCTTTGGGTGGTGTATCAATCCTAATAAGGAAAAACATCCCCCAAAGCAAAATCAGCCCCCCCCCCCTTCAAGCAATAGCAATTTCAGCAACTTTACACAAAACCACCACCATCTGCTCGATATACATTCCACCTCAAGACCCTATAAACAAAGAGCTAAATAACCTAATAAATCAACTCCCTAAACCATATATATTGATGGGAGATTTCAATAGCCACAACATTCTGTGGGGAAGCAGGACAACGAGCAAAAGAGGTCAGACCCTTGAAAAAATGATAAACAACAACCTATGTCTCCACAATCGGAAAGCTCAGACCCACCTAAGCTCATCCTCAGGTACATTCTCTGCTATAGATCTAACACTTAGCGATCCAGCCACCTTTATAGAATATAACTGGAGGGTACATGAAGATTCCTGTGGCAGTGACCACTTTCCAATCATAATAGAAAATACTAAACTAGGAAAATCAGACCCACAGTCTCAAAAACCCCACGATGGAACTTCAAAAAAGCAAACTAGTAAGCCTACAAAAAACTATGCCTTGACACCCTAATCCCAGAAACAAATACAAACCAAGAAGAAACTATAATACGTTTTACAAACTCCCTAATTAATATAGCAAACAAAACTATACCTAAAACTACAACATCCCCAAAACATAACAATCCCTGGTTTACGGAGGAGTGCAAAACTATGATCAAAGAACACCAAAGAATCCTCAGGAAATTTAAAACCAACCCTTCATCAGAAAATATAGACAAATATAGACAATAAAGAGCTAAAACTTGACGCACAATTAAAGAAGCTAAAAGGTCCTCTTGGAGAAACTTCACCGCAAAAATAAACTCAAATACTAATCCCAAAGCCATTTAGAACTTTGTAAAGAAAATATCAAATGAAACTATCCACACTCCTATAAATGATCTCTCCCTAGGAAACACAAAAGCCTTGAGTGAAAAACAAATAGCTAATCTGATGGCAGAAAACTTTGCCCAAGCATCATCTACCAAAAAATATTCCAACAAATTCAACTCTATCAGAATCAAAGAAGAAAAGAACAAAATAAGTTCACCTCTATCAATACTAAATGCTACAACCAACTTTTCACCCTAGATGAACTCCAAAATTCATTATCCAAATCCAATAACTCAGCTGCTGGTCCAGATGAAATTCACTTAAAGAATTACCTACTATTTCCCAGAAATATCTCCTAAACATATATAACAATATCTGGATCTCAGGCAATATCCCTACTTTATGGAAGCAAGCTACAATCATCCCCATCCTCAATAAAACAAAGACCCAACAAATCCCACCTGCTCTAGGCCCCTAGTCCTAACTAATTGTGCATGCAAAACTCTAGAAAGAATGATAAGCTAAAGACTAATATGGTTTCTCAAACCTACAAGCAGGTTTCAGAACAAAAAGAAGCACAATGGACCAGGTGGTTCATATAGAAACCCTAATCAGAGAAACATACTTAAAAAAGGAACATCTGGTGGCAGTCTTTTTTGATCTTGAAAAGGCCTATGACACAACATGGCCCTACGGAATTCTCAAAGACCTTAAAAACTTTGGGTTACAAGGTAGACTTCCGGTCTTCATCCAAAATTTTCTTGAAGACCGATCTTTCAGGACACTGATTGGCAGCACATACTCTGATCCAAAGCCACAAGAGGTGGGAGTTCCTCAGGGCAGTATTTTATCAGTATCCCTATTTATAATAAAAAAATAAACAGCATAACATCCTGTCTCTCTCCAGAAATCTAAGGGTCATTATATGTAGATGACTTCCTCATCTGCTATAACTCCAAAAATGGACCACAGAAAATGGATTTACAATTTCAAATAGTAAAACAAAATGTGTACACTTCTGTCAGATCCACAAGATGCACAACCACCCTAAACTTACATTAAATAACACTGAAATACTCATAACAGATGAACATAAATTCCTTGGCATTATCTTTGACTCTAAATCATCATTTATCCTGCATATAAAAAAGCTAAGAATAAAATGCAATCAAGCCATGCAACTATTGAGAGCCATAGCCCACACAGACTGGGGTGCTGATAGAAAGACCCTTATCAAGCTATATAGATCTCTAATAAGATCAAAACTTGATTATGGCTGCTTCATATACAGAGCAGCCAGAAAATCCTACTAAGACGACTGGAAACCATACACCACCAAGAACTTCACCTCACTTTAGGAGCCTTTAATACTTCCCCAAAGGAAAGTCTATACATAGAAGCAAATGAACCCCCTCTCTATTTAAGAAGACAAAAATTAGCACTACAGTACTACATCAAACTCATCTCCTGTCCGCAAAATCCTGCTTATGACTACACCATCAAAACAAAATACAAAAACCTGTATCAAAATAACCCCCCAACGAAATCATAATCAACTCTAAAATAGTACACCATACCATACTCTCCAAAACAGCACCATGGTCCATGAGGCAACCAACTATAAACTTAGAACTGACTAAGTTACCTAAAACAAAAACACACCCCATCACTTATCAAGAGAAACTCATAAAAATACAAAATAAGTTCCCAGACCACTATCACATCTATAC
The DNA here is from genome assembly GCA_963585895.1 of Sepioteuthis lessoniana. Classification (NCBI taxonomy): domain Eukaryota; kingdom Metazoa; phylum Mollusca; class Cephalopoda; order Myopsida; family Loliginidae; genus Sepioteuthis; species Sepioteuthis lessoniana. The sequence goes on along the minus strand of CAUZXS010003292.1, from coordinate 142,332 downwards.
AGATGGATCCAAACAAGGAAAAAAAGTTGGTTGTGTTGTTATTTCTCAAAAAAAAAAGAATCCCTAAGATGCCTACCAAATGAAGCTTCAATTTACAGTGCAGAAACTATGGCCATTGATCTAGCTATGAATATCATAGCAAATCATAAAGCTTCCAAATTTATTATATACATAGACTCTAAATCAGTCCTGCTAGCACTACAGAACAGAGACACATCATCCCCCCTGATTACAAAGCTCCTAAACAAACTAAACACCCTCTCTAAAAATAATAACATTATATTCACCTGGATACCAAGTCACATTGGCATCCAAGGAAATGAAAAAGCAGACAAAGCTGAAAAAAAAAAGCTCTTCAAATTGATATGTGCAAATCAAAAATCTCATATACAGATCTGAAACCAACCATGAAGAAATTTATATCAGACAAACGGCAGAAATCATGGGACAATCAGACCCAAAACAAACTCCATGAAATACAAGAAGCTATCGGAGAGTGGCCAACAGGCCACAGAAGAGAAGAAGTAATACTTGCTAGATTGCGTATTGGGCACACCCACATTACTCATTCACACCTGTTAAAAGGGGAGGATGCCCCAGTGTGCCCAACATGCAAAGTTCATCTCACAATCAAACATATCCTTCTAAATTGTAACAACCTTAAACATATCCGCACTAAGTACTATCAAGCAAGAAACCTGAGGGACATCTTTAAGAATACACACCCTGAAAACATTTTTAATTTTCTAAAAAAAAAAAGCAACTTTTTCAGCAAGAGATAACTAAACATCTCTACAGAACCACTACTTTAATGACTGAAATTCAAAATAACCTTTTTGGCATTAAATGACCTACAGGGGTTGATATGCCATTAAACAAAACTCAAACTCAAATTTAACCATCTTAGATTCAGAATCAAACCAGCACCAGTCATATTCCAGCAAACAATGGATGCCATGCTGACTTGATTGACTGGAGTTGCAATATATATTGATGACATCATCATTGCAGCTGCATCCCAAGTTGAATTTTTACTGTGCTTTTCTGTCTTCAGCTGAATCCAACAATACGGATTCCATGTTAAAACTGAAAAGTATGAACTTTTCTGGGACAAAATCAAATACCTTTGGTTTATATTTGACAAAAATGGTAGAAATTCAAACCCAGAAAATACCTCGACAATAAAAAATATGCTGGCACTGACAAATGTAAAAACATTACTTTCCCTCCTTGTGGGTACTGTGCTTTTTTGCCTAAAATTCAAATTCATGCACCTCTCAACAATCCTTTGAAAAAAGATATAACATGGGACTGGTCTGATGCATGTCTGTCAGCAAAGGTGAGGTCCTTACTTTCTACAAATCTTTTGCTGGCACATTATGACCCACCCATTGTCATAATCTCAGATGCTTCTAAATATGGTGTTGGAGCTGTCATTTCTCATTTTTTCCTGATGGTAGCCAAAAGTCAATAGCTTATATATCTAGATCACTGACACAACTGAACCAAATTGAACAGGAAGCCTTAGCAATAGTCTTTGCTATTAAAAAAATTCCATAAAATGCTGTATGGGTGCCATTTTACTCTGATCACAGACTACAAGCCTCTTCTAAGTATTTTTGGATCCAAAAAAGACATTCCTGTGTACACCGCTGTCTGCCTACAAAGATGGGCTACTAAACTATTGAACTATAGCTTAACTATAAAGTGTAACAACTGATTCAATTGGTCATGCTGATACACTATCTAGGCTCATGACAATACAAAATATAGAGGACTCTGTCATTGCAACAGTATCTCTGGAGCCAGAAATAACTTCAGTATTTACATCCACTGTAAGATTATTACCAGTCACTTCAACAATGATATGTAAAGCCACAGCTTCCTATCCAGTGCTACGAAAAATGATGTGTTTTTATCAATCAAAATGGCCAAAAGCATGCACAAACAAAAGAATTCAACCTTTCTTCCAGCGTTGAACTTCCTTGTCAGAATTTGATGAATGTCTTCTTTTTGCTGAGTGCATGATTGTCCCACCCTCATTACAGGACAGAGGGATCAAACAATTCTATAATGGTCATCAAGGTATTAGTTGTATGAAAGCCCTAGTACGGACCTATGTTTATTGGCCTAACATGGATAAGCAGTTGAAGGAATTGGCACACAAATGTTCCAACTGTCAACTGGCAGCAAAATCTCTCAGGAAAACTACACTGAGTTCCTGGCCCATCTCTGAATCACCCTGGTCATGCCTTCACATTGATTTGGCTGGACCTATCAGTGGACAGTGTTTTTTTTTTTTACTCATTGATGCTTACAGCAAATGGCCAGAGATTTTTCAAATGAGTCGCATCCCTACAAATGAAACAATTCTAAAGTTGAAACAAATTTTCAGTCGTTTTAGAATCCCAGATATTAGTTTCTGATAATGGCACTGCATACACTTTAGCTACATTTCTGATTTCTGTGCACTTAATGGCATCCAACACATTAGAACACCACCTATTCATCCACAATCAAACAGACAGGTGGAGTGTTTTGTAGATACTTTTAAGTGGGCATTCATAAAAAAAACCAAAGGGGAGGGAACCACTAAAGAAATATTAGAAATTTTCCTCTAGTTACAGAGCAATACCAAATCCAAACACACCTAATGGTAACTCACCAGCAGAACTACTGATGAATCATAAAGTTCATTTGCATATAGATGTCATTTATCCAACTCCTAAACATTCCCAAAAAAGAACATGGTAATGAAGAAATAATTTAACCAACATCATGGAGCAGTGAAATGCATATATGTACCAGGACAATCCGTCCTTGTTAAAGACTACCACAATGGCAAAAGAAAATGGATTCAAGGACACATTCTACATCATTCTGGAAATGTCATAAAAGATGATGTAGATATAGAGTTTACAGTTTGGGTTCGACATGCAAACCAGTTACAATCCTCTCACCTTCTAGAGATCAAATCAAACTTCACCTTAGTGCTAGATATCCTGTTGCAAACATTCAAACTGCCTCCACAATGTTCCCAAGATATATTAAAAGATAAACACCTAAACATGTACTTAGGAAATCATGTAGACTTTGGAGAAAACCCTATCAACTACATATAAATTCCCAAAAACAAATCATATGAGTGAAAGGCTAAAAAGGGGTGTTAAGGAAGAGTTATTTCTCCTAGCAAATGATTGATTCTCTAGTGAAACAGGGTAAAAACAAACAAGATGGCTGCTTGACCACAGGCACGTCCAGAGACAATCGGCGCTAATCCACACCAATCCTACTGTACAATGATCAGTGAGAAAATAAAAAGAATATTGTTGTGTTTAAAATATATTCAACTGTTTTTTGTTGTATTTTGTTGTTCCTAAATACTTGGGATATAACATTAACTAATATTGGTTTATATGCCAAAAAATCAAACCAATCAACCACTGGACCAGATGAAATCCACTACACCCTCCTCAAAAACTCCTGACAATATCCCTGAAATATATACCACAGTATCTAGATTTCTGGCAACTTCCCTACCTTATAGAAGCAAGCTTCAAAAAATAAAGATTCCACAAACTCTACCAGTTATAGACCTATAGTTTAACCAGCTGTCCTTGCAAAACTCTTAAAAGAAGGATCAATATAAGACTGGCATGGTTCCTTCTATCCAACAATATATTCTCCACCCTATGAACAGGCTTCAGAGCCAAAAGAAGTACCATAGAACAAATCGTCCACATAGAAACCCTATTTCAAGAATCATCCATTAACCTTGGAAAATCCTATCATACATCATGGCCATATGGCATAATACTCAAAAGTCTTGACTTACAAAGCATATTCCCCTTTTTATAAAACATTTCTTAGAAGACTGAGCTTTTCAAACATAAATAGCATATTCTCCAATCCCAAACCACAAGAAATGGGTATATCTCAGGGCATTCTATCTGTGATCCTCTTCATAATTAAGATTAGTAAGATAACCTATGTCCCAGAAATCAATGGATCACTATATGTCAACAACTTCCTCATTTGTTTCAGTTCCAAAAATATGGCTACCATAGAAAGAAAAGTCCAACAATGTATCAACATGATATCAAAATGGGCCATGGAAAAACAGATTCAAAATCTCAAATAACAAAATCAAATGCCTGCACTCCTGCCAAATCCTCAAAATGCATAATCATCCTGCCCTGATACTGGTACTGACATACCCATAACATATCAGTACAAATATTTTGGCATTACTCTAGACTCAAAACTATCTTTTATTCCCCCCATATCAAACAATGGAGGATCAAATGCAATCAAACTATCCAACTCCTTAGAACTATAGCCCATGCAGACTAGGGTACTGACAAAAAGACCCTAATCAGATTATACAGATCTCTAATACAATCAAAGTTGTATTATTGCTAAAATCAAAATCAACCCCAAGATAATACATGGACCATAAATCCACCAATAGTAAAACTGAACTAACCAAATTATCCAAAACCAAAACACACCTTATCATTTTCCAAGAGAAATTTCAGAGACATCAATTCCTCTCATCACAAAACTTCTAAACAAAATGAACACTCATTTAAAAAAAATAATAGCATCATTCTTATCTGGATAACAAGTCACATTCGTATTCATGGAAATGAAAGGGTAGACAAAGCTGCAAAACAATCTCTCCTGACAGACATATCCAATACAAAATTCCCATACACTGATCTAAAACCAACCATTAACAAATTCATACATGGTAAAAACCATGGGACAATCTAATAGACAACAAGCTCCACTATATACAAGATACCATCAGTACATAATAGGTGGGTTACAGAAGAAACAGAAAGGAAGAGGTGATACTTTCAGACTTTGCATTGGTTACACTCACATCACTCACTTACACCTCAAAAAGGAAGACACCCCAATATATGTTCAATGTGCTAAAGTACTCCTCACAGTCAAACTCATTCTCTTAAACTGTAACAGTTTCAGACAAACTCGCCCAAAATACAACCAGACAAGCACCTTGAAGGATTTTTTTAAAAACACCAAACCAGAGGACATCTTGAGTTTTCTTTTTAAAAAAAACCTTTTCATCAAAATCTGACCAAATATAATCAAACGCTATCATAAAAACCTTCATACAACATAACAAATCTAACTTTTTTTGTGTGTGGTAAATTACCCACAGAGGATGATATGCCATTAAACAAAACTCAAACTCGACTATGCGTGTACATGAGGTTTGACATCCAAGTAAAAACATACTTTTCCACTGTACTCACACTGAAAACTTTTGTTTATGATAGATAAATTTTTTATTTCTATTTTATTGATATTGTGAAATTCTTTCCCTTCCATTTTATTATTACAAAATCCTTTTCTTTTTATTTTTCTACCTATCTTATAAAGTTTCTTTAACTTACCAAATTTTAGTTATTACTTCCATTCTATTATAACATACCCATCCATATACATGCACACACATACTCATAAAAGTATGTCTATATGCTTATAGATTAGAATATTAGATTTTATTTTAAATATATCTTCTCTTTCAATTGTTTACTTATTTTGCAGATGAGCCCAGGTGATGGATATTCTATTCAAAGACAGCCACCATTTCCTGCAAACACTGCCAGTGGTCCTCAGCCTTTTACTCTGGGGAGCACCACTACGAACACTGCCAAGGATGCAACTGCCAATTTGTTTAAATGTCCCATCCCAGTCAGCAATGGAACTTCTACCACTATGATCTCCAGCAGTGGTGGAGGTAATGGACAGCTACCTCCATCAGCCCAGCAGCAGCAGATTGGAATGGTTCCAGGCGGACTTTCTCAATCCCAGCTACCTCAGCCCCGGAACATTCCATTATCATCATCGAACACTCAGGGTGCCATCACAAAACCTGGTTCATCAATGTCACCAACTTCAGTATCACCAAATAGCTTGGGTTTTGCAAGTGGAACACAGCCAATTGGGGGAAATATAGCAGGGGGTTTTATAAAATCAACATCGGGCAACATCTCATCTTCATCTTCACAGATCTCAGACTGCACAGTAAGCAAAGACTGTGTGGGCACTGGACAAAATGTTAGCGATCAAGAGTTAGCAGCACTGCTTCAGACCTCTATAACTGATGACCTGTTAGCACATATCACACAAGGAAGCAACAGTGGTCAAAGCCATGACAAAAAAGCCCCTACAGAAGGTTCATCATCAAAGCAGCAAAGCATTTATGTAAATATGCCTTCTACAACTGAAGCAATCAGCAATGCTGCTGTTGGAAACACTGCCATTTCTTCCAATAACACATCCAATCTGCCACATTCCAGATCTCAGGTTCATCTAACACAAGGCAGGACTAAAAACCCCAGCATGGCAGGGATGCAAAATAGTGATAAAAATACACAAGAAACTAATACTACCAAAAGTGAGCCTGTTGTTAACTTAAATACAAAGGCTGAATCCCGATTGCTGTGCCGTTATCTAAATCCTCCTAAATCTGCCTTAAAATTATCTATACATATGTCAGCTAGAGAGATCTTAGAAGCATGCAAGGGCTTGGGTAAGTGATCTCTCTCTCTCAAATTTATTTTTTACTCTAAATGTAATTGTAAACATAACACTTAGTTACTTGGTGCTTCCTATGTCTGGTAAACTTTTTTCTTGCTTTCTTAAAAAAGAATCTCTTGATTTCGTATGGATTTGTAAAAAACAATGGAAGACAGTATTTGCTGCAAGTTCTTAATTAACTTTTGCAGTTGTTATCTTTTCCTGTAAAATTTTGTCAATAGTAAAGAATACAGATGCTTTTTACCATGCCTCTTATAAATATGATGAATCCTTATCAGAATTTACTTCGAATCTTTTATGAATGTGTTGATTTTTATCTGAACTTTTGAGATGAGGTGTCTGTTATTATCATACAATTAGTTTTTTTTTTTGTTTTTTTTATTTATTTATTTTCTGTCCCAACATTTCAGCCACAATGCTTTTTGGGTATTCTTCAAGTATCTGTCCTATCTGATAAACTTAAGTTTATCAGATAGGACAGATACTTGAAAAAACTTGTTTCCTTGGAGTATGTCATTGTCCTTTGTCAGATCCCTCCTACAGATTTCAATCTTTGTAAACTTTACCTTTGTGTTATTGCTGTTTTCTCTTGGTACAAAGCATTGGGACAAAATCAGATGAAAGTCTGAAAGAATCATTGTGTGATGTTTTCTTAAATTACTTGAGAATGTTACTAGGATGGAAATGATTTTTTTTTATCATAAGTATATACAAAAGTTCTTAAAAGGAGTGAAGAGTTTACACTCTTTCTTAGAGAGGAGCAAATGAAATTGGTAGTTCATTTACATTCTTCATATAGTTAAAGATATGCTTAAGCAAAAAATATTTTTTTACTTTTGATATTGACTTTACTGGAATAAATGATAATCTTAGAGGGCAATATTTCCTAAATACAGTGAATGAATGAAAACTTCCCAGCCAGACTGTAGCAATTTTTGCCTGGTCAACAAAGAAACATCATTATCCTGATGGAATGTTATAACCTTTTCTTTTAACTAATTCCAGAAATTTTTTAGTTGATCTAATTGGATGTAATACTTGTTCAAATCAATCATCTGCTTCTCTAGAAAGGGAACTTTACAGAACTGTTATCCAATTCTACCGTATCTACAATGTCACATTCTTTAGATGAAGACTAGTGATTATTTATTTTGTTTTCTATTTTTGCATTTTATGTTATGAAGCATTCTTTTTTCATCAGCTGCCACAATTTGTATGAAAAATATTTTAAAGAAACAAATATTAATTTAAGTTGAAGCTACATGTCAAAGCAATTAATATAACCCAACTGATATAAATAATTTTCAATGCCTGATTTAGATATTTTGAGTGTTGGCTTTCTTTTACATTGTTTAACTTCTATTATTCTCAAGTAAGGTCTTGATTTGATCTCTATCAAACTCAATTGATTTCCACAACTATGGAGTATTGTTCAGTGAGAAATGCCCTTTATGAAATTTTGCAAAGCTTTTGATAAGCTTATACACAATCTTTTTTATCAGTTATTTTCCACAGCTTGTTTATGAGTGATCATTTTTATGTTTTGTAGGTCGGAATGGTGTCACATCACATTTTCTGGATGAACGCCCTCCTCGGCCTGCTTCACCTCCATATCCACCACTGCCAAAGGAATCTCTTAACCCTCCTACACCAAGTGTTTATGTAACTAGTTTGAAATTTTTTGTTTTCATTAATCTCAGTTCATTGTAAAATTTATGGAGTACACTTTAAAAACTTAGTCGATAAAATATATAATCCAAACTTGTCTTAGGTCACAAAAAATTTAAATCACAATGTCATATAATTATTACAGTAGTCTTTTTATTTCTAGATAGAAAATCAAAATTAAAATGTAAAGCTTTTAAATGTACTTTGTAAAAATCTTTTATAAAAATCCATATTATTCACGATTCTAATCCAGGTATAGAGAATTGTTAGATAATCTTTAATGCTGGTTTGACTTATTAAAAATAGTATTTAAAAGAAAAAAATAGAAAAAATTGTTCATAGGAATTTATAAAAATGGATTATATGTATAAATAATGAAAACTGTTTTAATTTATTTTATTTTAATCAGCTTGAAAGCAAGCGGGACGCGTTTTCTCCTGAACTGCAACAGTACTGTTATACACAACCTGTTGTTGTTATACGAGGTCTGGCTGGGGCTCTCAAATTAGGTATGTTTTTTACACTGAAGATAATTTTATTTTTATCTTTTTATGTTGATATATTTGATACATATTATTTCTTTAGAGGTTAGGAAAAAGTTTGCTCTTGATTTTGTCATCAAATATATTTATACATATATATAAATATTGTTGTGTGAATATATGTAATTTTAATTTAAAGCATTTAATGTTTAATGTTAATTAGAGTTGTAATTCATGACTGCCAAACTTGTTTTTGCTTACCCTGTTATCTGCATTATATGATAAAGAAAATACATTTTGTGAATTTTTTTCCTTTAAATTTCTCAGATTATTAAAAATCTGATATTTGATTTCATTTTTTAAAAATCTACTTTTATCTCCTTCCAGATCTTGGTTTATTTTCAACCAAATCCTTGGTTGAAGCAAATGCTGACCACCGAGTAGAAGTAAGAACACAGGTAGATCCAGCACGTTTGAAGAGTTATCCAAATTTTAAACAAAATTCTTTTTGTTCATTACTGATAAATTGGTACCAAAAATAAAACTTGTGTACATTTCAGTAAAGAAATATTACAAACGCTCTCTAGAAAATAATTATTTTCATATTTCATTTATAACCAAATATCAGTCTTGTACTATTTTTGGTACAATGTACTAATTTCTTATTCAATTTTTAGATTTTTCACTCATGTATATTCTCACACTATCTCACATTTGAATATCATATTCTGTTGATTACACATTTTGAATAAAACTAGGGACAATACAACCACTACTAATCCCTCAAATTTAATAAATGACATGATTACTACCTGAATTTTTATCTTAAATTCTTATTGTCTAATGTTAAATTCTTTTATCTTAAATTCTTATTGTCTAAATTCTTATTGTCTAATATTAATTGTTATTATTGACTAAAGAGTATTTACAAGGAAATAAATTATATTGAAAAAGATTTGTGTAAAAAGTTGGGTTTTTTTAAAATTATTTTTATCATTAAACTATAGGCTTAAATACCTAGGTAAAATATTGAATTCCTGTTTACTTCATATCTGAATTATTTTGCAAATTCTAATATACATTTTGTGAAAATTATTTATAAAAACTAGCTGATCTCTTGATATTTTATCAATTATTGTGGCATCAAGAGTAAATTCAGTAATTTTTTTTAAGAAATGAAGAGATAAGTCTATTGTGTATAATACTTTTCAATTTATTCAGTTATTCCCAATGTTGAGAGAAAATGGCTATGATTATTTTGCAATAAAGCTACACTAGAAGAAAGTTTATGTTGTTATGACAACATTTTATCGGAAATGAACTTGGTGAGCCAAATTCAAATCCTGGATAAAACTATTTGTTTCACTTTGTGCTAATGCCTTTGAGAAAGGCATGGATCTATATCTTCTCTCACTTGTCAAGCACACTTAGTTCTTTATCCTTGATATAACAACCCATCTAAAAATTCACCTTGTGTTATATTCTGTCAATGGTGGAGGGATTGAGTAAATACAGATTTTTTTTTTAAGTTCATATATTCCTTATGCATATCTGTTGCTTAAATTTAGTTTTCTTTCAGGAACCATGTATTCACTGAGTGTGAAAATTAATGTTTTGCTGTTTTTGTCTATAAAGCTATTAAATTGCATATATTTGGATTTTGTTTTAACTGTCAAAATACTAAGGCTGGAGACTAAGCATAGTTCAGAAAGAAAAAATTGTCTCTTTTGTTTAGTGTTGTTCTAAGACAGACATCAGCAACCTATGGTTTGTTGACTAGAAGTGTTTTATTTATTTTTTTACAATGAATATTTAAATACTATGCTTATTTAACTCTCAAATGATTTTCTTTTTGAGTGTTTCCTATGTCCACAGTGATGTATCATGTTACCATGATCCCAGCTTCTGTTTGCTCTATAGGTTTGAAAAAACAAAATGAAAAAAATAATAATTTGGCATCTTTTAGCAAAACTTTTTGCAAATTATGTCAGGTTTTATACTATGTTAACAACTTTGCAAGCACAACTATCTTCAGTTCTATATAGTGGACACAATTTAATATTAAAATTTTGTTTAATCTTTCAATACCTCATTTATCTGATCAATCATCCACTCTTTAATGTGCAAATTGGCCTGCTGAGGCAAAAAGGTTCCTTAAATATCTACTCTAAGAACCAATCTTTAAAATAACTACTCAGTAAGTGGCCAATGAAAAAAATTATCTTTTCTCTCCTGCTCTAATTTTGAGATGATGCTTTATCAAAAAATGAGTTTGATTATTGTAGGAAATGTATACAAATATATGTTGGCTTCCACTGAATGATTTATGTTGATATAGCAGTTTTCCCCTTTATGTTGATATAGCAGTTTCCCTCTTTTAAGATTTTTTTTTGCTGATACCTATTTTCTTAAATAAGCAAAATATGTTTTGAGAAAAAATATTTATGCAGATAAATGAAAGTAATGTTTTTTGTTTTTTCATTACAGCGCCAACAGCCACCTGATGAAAATAAAGATCAATATGGTAACAATCTATGGTATTGTGAAAGTAGTCGGGGTCACACATGTGTTGCCAAATATGCCCAGTACCAAGCTTCATCATTCCAGGAATCACTGAAGGTAATTTATTTCTTATTGAAAAATTTGTTATTTCTATGCAAGTAGAAGTTAATACAAATTGATATGTGCTCATATATTTTGCCAGAAGACCAATGGATGTGTGCAGGACACATTAGTATTGTTAATGTTTCTAGTGTTAAGTTTTTGAAAATAGAACTGAGATACATACTTACATGATTTGTGACATCCGAAGATGATTTTGGGATAACAAGAATTAAAACAGTAATAAAAGAGAAAATATTATTAATAAAGAAATTGAATATAATTTGCTTGAAATAAATCAGGAAATATTGGATGTTATAAGTTTTTCTTTTTTCTTTTACTATAAGTTTGCAATATTTTTATTACAGGAAGAACAGGAAAAAGCTCGGGGCAATTATAGAGAAACAGATAGTGATTCTAATTCTTCTTCTTCTTCAAAACCGTGAGTTGATTTTGACTTATTACTAATATGTTCTATTCTTGAATCTGCTTTGAATTAGCAGTCATTTTTCTGAATATTTAAACAATTATTTAACATTGACATGCATTATGACATTGTTTTGACGTCTGCTTTTTGTTTTCATGAATTTTGTAATAAAAAAAACATTGTTTGTTCACCTTTTCAATTGCTTTGAATACCCAACTCAGTATTTTTGAAGCATAGAAATGTAGAAATATTTTCAAATGCAAAGGAAATAAATTCTGTATCTCATGAGATGAATATATAACCTCTTTCAGAAGTCACAAAGAGAGAAATTGAATTTTTAAAAAAATATTCATTTGCTATAACTACAACTGTAGATTTTACTGTTATTTTTTCTTCGTAATTAGATTACTTTTCAGATGTTACTTATATCCACCCTGTAAAATGCAATGATGGTTGGTAACTTTGACAAAGTTTAAGATGGATCCATACCTTTAATCTAAATTTTATTGATTCATTAGGGGTATTGATTTCAAGCAGTTTCTCTACATTTGTTGGCTTTCACCATTTTATAAATTGATTTTATTTCTTGTGAGCTATACATATATATGCAAGTGGCATAACAATGATGGCAATTGAATTTGACAAGCCAAATCTTGGATAAGGCTGTTTGTTTCACTTTACACTGATGCCTTTTATCTATCTTTTCTTACCTTCACTCTGCTCAACTATGAATAAATAATAGAATAGACTGAACTTTTTAGCCTTGGTGAGGTAACCAGTCAAAATAAGGAAAAACTCTGAATTCAAAATGAATAGTGCTATTTAGATAATTTGTGGCATAATATTTTTTGTTATCAACTCATCCAAAAAGTATGACTGGTCCTACACAAACTTTTCCCCACTTGTGTAGTTCCTTTGCTAAGCTGCTGCTTACTGTTAGAATGAACATTGCATGGGTTTGTAACACCACCCAATTTATAATTAAATGATTTTTTAAAGGAATAACTATTCCAGCGAAATTAAGTATTTGCATGGTTATCATATCTTATGTGGGGAAAAAAAATGTACCACTGTGTTTTGAGCATAAGTCATAATTGCCAGTAGACAGTATATCATAGTTCAATTCTGCCTTGACAAAGCAGGGTTTTTTTATATATAAATTTAAACATAACTTAATGCTGCAGTGGGGAATTAATAACAATGAACTTTGGAATATCATTGGGATGCATCAAACTGGTTTCTCCTGTTGACAAATTGGAAGATAGTTCAATTTAAGCCATATAGTAATCAGTTTGCTACAAAAGCACATGGCAATGGTGACTTAAAGGATAGGAAGATTAATAAAATCTAATGTTTTTGAGACTGCCCAAAAATAACTGAGTTCAACAAGTCACCTACTTCCAAGACCAATGGCATATGAACTCTAGTGTATCTCTCAGCACTGTTAAAGTAAACTAAAGTTTGATGGTTGATTTAACGTCCTATCTGATGTGACCATTCCTCACCCATTAGACATGCAGTAATGTTTATAGTAGTTCAGTGGCTGGATTAGTTAGAACATCAGCTCTTGGGTGTGTAATGAGACCTCAAATATAGCATGCTCGAGTAACTATGATCTGAGATAGCTCCTTGTATTCCTGTTAGCTCATTTTGTAATATTTCAAACCAACTTTACCTGCTAACAGCACCAAAGTTTTTGAAAGAGTCATACTTCATTTTGATGATCATTTTCTGGCATCATGCCCCATTTTCATGAAGGACACTGCCTAACTCAACAGAGCACCAGTAGTTAGAAAATATCTACAGCATCATGCCATTGCAACCCTCTTTGGCTTGCAATAAGCTCAAATTTCAATTCTATAAAACAAAGAGTGAGTTAGTCCCCTTGTTCAAACACTTAGAGAATTTGCACAAGCACTCCAAGAAGCTGACAATATTCCCCACATGAAATTAAAAACAATAATCAGCTATAGGTTAAATGCTATCATAATTTTTCTTCTACAAGGATGGCTTTGGCGTTAAATAACCCATGAAGGTTGATATACCGTTAAACAAAGTGAACGAACCAAACCAATAAGCTTGTAGAAGCGTATTCATTTCTGACAAAATTATGCCATAAATTGTCTTTCATACAAAGTTGCCATGAAAATTCATATATACCTGTACTCATAATCGCAGAACGTAAGTTTTGCATTTGATTTTGGCAAAAATCTGGAATGGCATTTTGAGTAGAGCCAATTTGGCTAACAGAAAAGAAAAAAAAACAGTGGTGCCTAATTTTTGTGTGTTTGTGTTTGTGTTAGCTGTTTTCCATATATTCCTGAAATAAAGTTATTTTAGGTGTTGAATGCTTATTTTAAAAAACTGAAAATATTCTAAACTACTACACGTTTATCAGCTATTTTTGTTAAATTTCTTTTTTCTCCTTATCAATAGGAAAATGAAAAGTATTAAATTTGGTACCAATGTAGATCTTTCTGATGAAAAGAAATGGAGGCAACAGCTACATGAGCTCACCAAGTTACCAGTATTTACAAGGGTAATTGTTTTTTCTGTTTACTATTTAAAATTATGGACATGAACAACAATATGAAAAATTTGCGTATTAAAAATTGAATACTTTATGACCGTATTAGAAGATATTAAAATAACTTTTTAAAAATCATTTATTTATTCAATTGGAATTTTTTTGATGCTGTGCATGCTATCTAGAAGACCTGTCAAGAACAATAGTTGATAGGGACAAATGGTGAGAGAAAGTCAAGAAGATCCATGCTATCAGCATGACTTGATGATGAAGCTTAAACTTGGCTTCCTAATTTTATTTAACCTTTTAAGACTTCTGAAGTGTGCGAAGTTTCCTTTCAGCATGAAAATAATGGTGGAAGACATTAAGTTGTTTCTTCTAGCAGCCAGTATTTAAATTTTATTCCTGAAAATCATCAAAAAGCACCCTAAAAAAATACAAAAAACTCATGATTACTCCTAGTATTATAAACTTGTAAATGTTCATAAATATAAATTACACTGGTTTACAAAAATAAATTTTTGGTCTGAGGCAAGAATGGGGATAGGTGTTTTTTGTTAATTTGGGTGTTCTGAATTCAAATTTATAAATAGCTTTGCTCTATCACCTCTAGTTTTCTGGCTTTTAAATAGTCTCATTTTAGTATAAACAGAGAATATATGTGCATATTTCAAGAGTTGCAGCAGCTTATAACAGATAAAACAGGATAGATAACGAACACTGACTGAATCAATATACTTGGATGACACAATTACACAATTCATAGTACCACAGACAGACAAAAGTGTGTTTTCTTAGAAGATCTGGTGTATTTTGCCTCCTGGATGTCACGCAAGAGCATCCAGCAGAAGTCTCCCATCATGCCGGGGTTCCATTTACCTTTATAGTTGCTCTCCATCTTCGTAATGTCTTGGTGGAATCTTTCTCTATGCTCATCACTCACTGCTCCAAGGTTTGGCGGGAAGAAGTTGAGGTGGGAATGGAGAAAATGAATCTTGAGTGATATTCGGCACCCCATATCCTCATAAGACTTTAGCAACTTCTCAATACAGGCTTGGTAATCTGGTATGCGTGTGTTACCAAGGAAGCCACTTCAGACTGACTTGAATGCTTCCCATGCTCTCAGTTCCTTTAAGTTAAGAAGCTCCTCAAAATCAGTATCCTTCAGCACTTCTCGGATGTGAGGTCTGACAAACATGCCCTTTTTGAGCTTAGCAGCACTAAGACCTGGGAACACAGTAGACAAGTGTTAGAAGGCAGCACCATTTTTGTGCAACGCCTTCACGAAATTCTTCATCAAACCAAGCTTGATGTGAAGAGGAGGAAGAAGTACCTTATTCATGTCCACCAGAGGATTCTCATTGAGGCTGTGTTTGCCAGGAACAAAAGTGCTTCTAGACCCCCAGTCTTTCTGCTTGTAATGCTGGGATACAGCTTGACTATCCCAGAGACAGAGAAAACAACATTACTTTGTGAAGCCCGCTTGCATACCCATAAGAAGACCAATGACCTTATTTGTTCAGATTCCTGAAACTGGTGATCCTTACATCTTCCTGGACTAGGTTCCACTGTTTAAGCTGAGAAGCCAAGAGCTCTGACTGCTGTTTTGACAGATACAAATCACGAGCAAGATCATTCAGGTCTTCTTGTGTGATCCAGTGTGGGTCATTGCCACTTGTTCCTGAATATGTAGACTCAATATCTTCCAAAGATATTGACTCGGTAGAATCCTCCCTTGAAGGTATTTCTTCATCTGATGAGGAAAGAAGATCCTTATTTACTGGAGATGTGTGTACAAGAAGATCATCTGAATGGGGAACGGGTCTCATAGCAGATCAAAGGTTGGGATATTTGATCTTTTTCCGAGAAGATGCATTGAAACCAGTTATATTAGTTAAACAAAAATAACAATCATCTGCATGGTTTCGTGGCTCTTTCCAAACCATCGGGACTGCAAAGTTGAAAGCCGCTTTCTTGCCATTAAACCATGCATTTAGTCCATTGTAGCAGGGTTTACTACAGATGTGTGGAGCCCAAGACTTGCCCTGATCACCAATTTTACAGTCAAAATAGTGAAAGTAGGTGGGAAGTGATGGTTCGATGCTGTGCAACTGTTGTGAAGTCCCCACACACATAGCAGAAAGAATTGACCTTGTTGAGGCATCCTCAACATTTTGAAGTGCTTGAAGCCATCGGAGAATCTGAAAATATAACAAAGTAAAACTAAATGTGCATTTGAAAATGTAATACTAATATTTAGTAACCCAAAAGATGTGTAACACGATAGTTGAGGGATACCAACCTCCTGCGCCGCCTGCAAGACAACCTCTTCCAATGACTGCCAGAGTGTGGATTGAGACCTGCTGCCTTAACTGTCAAAATCCGTCTTGATATATATAAAATGTAATGCTATCACTTACATTTAGTGCATAATAACTAAAAAATAAGCCATAAGTCTCACAATATTAGAATTAACCCTGAATTCATATATGCCTTTATGTACTGTATATGCACAAAATGCATATCTAAACTGATGAGTAAAAACGGATTTCAAATTTGAATTCAACACCCTCCAATTAGGTAAAAACGGGTATTTTTGTGCTTGCCTCATTTCTTTGTAAACCAGTGTTATTATTGTATTACTAAGTTATTAGTTACTCGCCAGGAAGATTAAACTTAAGCTTTTTGCTGCTGTGTTTAGATTTAAACATATTAGATATTTTGCTCAGTGACATCAGCTATTTTTTTTTTAAATTTAAAGAATATTATCATTTAAGAAAAGTAATTTAGTGAATTGGTTTTCCTTTCTAATTTTATCAAAGTTTTCATTTATCTGAACATTTTTATATGAAGCACCAACTTGCAAAGTCAATGGAATTGGGCAGTTAAGTTAAACAAAAGAAAAACAAAAACAAAAGGCAGTAATTGAAAAATTTTAAATTTTGATTATTGGATATTAAAAGGGATGTTTATGTTATCTTTTCATTTACGTGTTTGTTTTTATTTTGATATTTGATAAGCCTCTTTTAAAATGATGAGCATGTGTATCTGGTTAATAATTTGGGCTATTTTTCTTTCATTCTTGATCTGAAAATTTTTAACAATAATGTTTTTGAGGATTGGTTAGTATTTACTTTCAAAGAAATCAGGCATTTTTCTTTCTTTCTCTGTCATCAGTTTATTTGTCTAATTTTTTCCAGGTTGTGTCAGCAGCAAATTTATTAAGCCATGTTGGTCATATAATCCTAGGAATGAATACTGTACAGCTTTATATGAAAGTCCCTGGTTCACGTACTCCAGGTATGTTAACTTTTGATCTTAGTGAAATTCTTCGAAAGAAAAAAAATGATAAAACTTTATAAAACATTTGTTTATTTAAAATTTTCTAAAATGAATCATTTCAAACGTGGTGTTGATTTATTTATTTTTATTTTTTGTGTGATAGGACATCAGGAAAATAACAATTTTTGTTCTGTGAACATTAATATTGGCCCAGGTGACTGTGAATGGTTTGCTGTACCAGATCAATATTGGGGTGTTATAAATTCATTATGTGAAAAGTGAGTTCTAAACAGTTTTTATTTTTTTAGAAATTTAAAAATCACTCTTGATATGCTTTGAAAATTATTCAAGAGCATTTTTATAATATTAATGATATAACAATGAAATCATTTCTATTGAATGAAACTTTTCAGAAGTGAGTTGATTTTAAGTATTTTATGATTAGCATGTAGCAGAAATTTTCAAAGTATAGTTTTTTGATTAAAAAAAACGTCTTGTTGACATAATTTCATTAAAAGGATTATGATGGTGATATTCTAATTTCTCTAAATATTGCTAAGATTTTGTTGCTCTTAAAACCTTTAATTAGTAAAGAAAAAATGAAATAGCCATTTCTTCATATAAAGTTATTTTGAATTTCTTGAAAATGCTAAGATATTTTTTACCACTCTTAGTTTTTTTTTCTTTTTTAATTTTGAATGTGTCCTAACATCAGAAAGTTATTGTTAATATTTATTTAACAATTTCATTTCATTAAAACTATGGCCAGCCCAATTGGCTGGAGCTGTAGAATACACTGACTACATCTCTGCAGAGAGGCAAGACCCCACCCACAACAAATGTCCTGAATATGACACTAAACAATCTGATGGTGAGGCTTCAATAATGCTAGAGCTCTGGGGAATGTAGAGTACTCTTTCATTGCTGCTGTTCTAGGCCCAGAGTGGTAGTACCTGATAGTGTCCTATCTATGAGTCAATACTTGGAACAATTTAACTGTGTGCTAATGAATGAGTAATGTTGAATAGAATTATTAGTGTTGATCAGTGATATTTGAAACTCTAACTTTGTGCCTAAATTGAATTGTTAGTTTTAATTAGTGATGCTTGAAACAGTAACTGTGTACAAATAAAACTTTTTATGTAAGATAGCAATATTTGAAACCATTTAATTGCAAACAAATGATTAATACTAAATAGAACTTTTCATGTTTAAATATTTAGAACCATTTAACTGTGTGCAAACAATAGTAATACTTGTCTGCAAACAAATTAGGTCTGACTCTGACTTACAAATCGTATGTATAACCATTTAACTGTCTACTAACAAATGAGCTCTGGCTCATTTAATAATGTTATCTACAAAGTAAGCATTTACCAATCAGATATAATATGTATAAAAAGGATTTAGCATTAAATAACCTACAATGGTTGATATGCCATAAAACCCAACCAAAATTATAACATACAGTTCCACAACTTGCAATAATTTTCAAAACTGCTGAAATATAATATTTAATCTGTATGATTATTTTTTCCAGGAATAATGTGAATTATCTGTGGGGTTCTTGGTGGCCTGTACTTGAGGAATTATATGAAGCCAATGTACCTGTGTATCGTTTTATTCAGAAGCCTGGTGATCTGGTATGGGTCAATGCTGGCACTGTCCATTGGGTGCAAGCTATTGTGAGTATCTCTCATAATCATATCTATTATAATTTATATTTATTTTTTTTATTTTATTCATTTTTTCATGAAACTTAGCTGCTTTCTATCTACTTTAACTCTGTTTTCAATACATTTTTCCCCATTTAATTGATTCAGTTTTTGTCTACAGAAAGATGGGACAATATAGTTGATTACATAATTTTATTAATTCACTGTATATCATTTATTTTATAATATTTAAAGCCACTGTGGCTTGTATTCGCTAGATGTTTATTTACCATTTTGCTTTAGTCGATGCTCTAAAATGTATTTACATGATTGTAAAAAGACATTGATAAAAAGATGGGGGAAAAAATTTTTTTTTTTTTAAGATATAATCATTCAATAAATATGTTGCTTAATTTTGTTTTTCAAAAATAATAATTGAATTTAAAGCATTTATTTAATGTTGAGATTTTTATTGGTGTTAATTGCATTTTTATTACAATAAATCTTTTTTGTAGGGTTGGTGCAATAATATTGCATGGAATGTTGGACCATTAAATGCACTACAATTTAAACTAGCATTGGATCGCTATGAATGGAATAAACTGCAAGCCTATAAGTCCATTGTTCCTATGGTTCACTTGTCATGGAATTTGGCAAGGAATTTGCATATATCAGAACCCATGTTATTTGAAGTAATAAAGTAAGTTTCAAATTAAAATTTTCATTTTCTGTAGAAATTTCATAGTGTACCTTTTATTCCAATTGCTTGAAATTAGCTTTCATGAATATTTTTTTATAAATTTCATTTTAGTATCCACATTTGCAGATACAATTTTTAAGAAATTATTCATTTATGCTTATCTAAGTAATTTTGTGAAATGTTTAATTTCTCATTTATAAATTTTGCAGTTTTTGTTTTTTCCTTCTTGGTTTCTTCTATTACTGTAATTATTCTATAGAAATTCTTGGTCGATATATTTTACTCAAGAAACAAGTTAAGGTTTAATTTTAGAATCTTTTATATTTTCTTGCAATAATGTAAATACACTCTAATATCTGAATAACAAATCCTGTTTTGATTTACATATGTTTTTTAATAATTTTGGTATCATCTAGTGAGAATAATTTTTAAGGTGTTTTTGATCAGGTACTTATGCAGTTTAAAGAACTGTAAGTATAGAAATTATCATTATTAGTTTAATGAAGCATTCAAATAACCTCAATACAAAATTTCTGTTTCATTTAGAAGAACTAGAACTATTTAATTTTTGGTATTAAAATATTATTAAAAACAAAATGCTTTTAGATAATTTTAGATTGTGGATTTTATGAGAAACTGGATTTATTTTCTTGAAATTTGATCTAAAGTTATTGGCTAGAAATTCTACCTTATGTGCTTATGACTTTTTTTTAATTCAAGTATTACAAAAATTTTACTCATTTGTGCAGTTATTGTTCCCAAATAACCATATTATATCAAATACATAACCCTCTCACCTATAAAGAGCAGGGATGTATATAATTGATCCATCTTGCATCTCCCACACTCACTTGAACATCATCTTTTTCTATAAACTCATATTGAAATATGAATTTGCCATCCTAGCTAAGAGTTTGGTTATAATCATACTGTATCAGCTGAGTAAATATTTAACAATATAACCAATTTAATCCCAGAGGTTCAGTCCCAACTTTGTTTCCCCCAAATTATATACCTTTAAGTACAAGAAGAATCAAGTTTGTTCCTCAGATCAATACCTCTAGTATGTTAAACTATGGTGTACCTACTTAAACCAGCATACACTAAACATAGTCACATGATCAAAATGGCATATATATATAAAAAATAAAATTTAAGGTTTTTAATTTGAATCAAGGTAATTATAATCCAGGATAAAATATAATAATATATAATATATAATATATAATATATAAAAGTAACTTAATTTGGTTTATTTTTGTTCTGATTTTCTTTTAAACTACTTTGCAGTCTGTCTGAATCATCTTAGCTTTTTTAGCAATAATTTTAGTATCTAGTAAGAATAATTTTGTTTTTTAATCAAGTACTTATGAAGATTTAAGGACTGTTAGTACAGAAAAAGTCAGTGGAAGAAAGAGGACTAAAATTATCTCTTTGGAAAAATTAGCAGAGACACAAGGTTTCTGCCTTTATAGATGCAAATGTTAATAAGGGATCCAACATTTTCACAGTGAGTTTTGTTGAAAGAGTTGATAATAAGTTTGTTTTTTTTTTAGTTTTCCTGTTTATCACAAATTTCCTAAAATTTACAATAAACTCTTTTGCAATTGACATAATTTTTCTTTAATTTGAAGTGAAAAGAGATGTAAGATTTTGCAACATTATCTTTATTTTCAATATCTTTTTTAATTTCTGTTTTTATGGTCAATTCTAATGTTTTATTTCTCCTTTTCTCTCCTCTCATTATTATTGACCTTAAACCATTTCATTTTGTAGGCTCATAGACCTACAAATTAATTATATAAAAAATCAAATGCTGACTTCAGCAGACAATTCAAGCCTGCATATCGTTTTATTTTTGATGTCGTTGGTATTTGTTTATAGCATTCAAATAACTATACACATAAAAATTATACCAAATAAAAATAATAGATAAAAACGTTTTCGGCATAAAATAACCCAATGGGTTGGCATGCCGTAAAACCCAACCAACCATTTCATTTTGTAGATAATGTTAATTGATGCTTTGAATATAAGAAGAATTTGAAACCTTTCTTCCAGACAAACCTTTCTGAAGTTGTTTTCAACTAAGTTTTTAGCATAAACATATAGACTGAACTTTGACACTTCTAACTCCTCCTCAGTATCATTACAGGTAAAGAATTTAGGTTTAGGCTTATCATCAAGACATGTTACTATACTTTTTTAATAAGGTTGCATTTATGATCTTCTAGTTATGATAGATTTATTTTGTATGATGATTTTTGTAGATTATCATATTTTTGTCTACAATGAGGATTAAGGCATTATTAAGCATTGTCATATTTAAATTTTTCAGTTTTTTATTTTACTGTGATTCAAAATAATCTCTACTTGTTACTATCTTTTCCCACCTTTTAGATTTTATAAGCCTTTTGATTTTGATTTTTTTTCAACTTTATACATTCTTGATTATAGGAGAAACTATTGGATTGTATAAGATTCATAACTTTAAATTATTACAGTTTTTTTTTTTTCTTTTTTTTTCCCCCCTCCTTCAGGTCTTTCTTAATGAAATCTCTGCGGCAGATTCGAATGACATTAGATTTTCTTGAGGAGCTGGGGATTGAGTTGAAATGGCATGGTCGAGCACAGAACGAAGCTGCCCATTATTGCAATGATTGTGAGGTAAATGTGCTACTCTCTATAAAGATGTATTTTAATTAAAACAAGACAAGAATAAAATTTATAAATTCTTTTTGTAACCAGTTGATTTTAATTGATTTCATTTTTTTCATGTTTCTTTGCAGGAGGAAGTATTTGATATCTTATTTGTAACAGAACAAGATAAGAAGCATGTTGTACACTGCCAAAATTGCGCCTGCAAAATAAGCCCAGCTTTAGAGGGATTTGTTGTGCTTGAACAATATCATTTAGATGACTTAATAGAGATGTATGATAAATTCCAGCTTCATCCATCAATTCATCAAGTAAAAAGGGCTCCACAGACCAAACCACCACCACCACCTCAAGTAGTAACACAACCACAAAAACAGCCACTTTCACAGCAACAACCAACTACCAGCAGCAACTCATCATCGTTAGCATCATCATCGTCATCATCATTATCATCATCGTCGTCATCATCAGGCACAGCCACTGCCAGCAGTATACCTGCAGCACAAGCTTCTTCCCCACTAGTTCACCACCAAACAGAGACAACGACAATGTCTGCTGCTGCTGCTGTCCACATACCATCCCATCCACACATCACAAACAGCAGCACAATTGCAGCCAGTCAGGCTAACAATTGATCTTACAATAACAGACACTGGCCCCTGTCAACTGTTGCTGGTTTAAACCAGATTATTCTCTACCATTTAAACTATTTATCATTGTCAAGACTGGTTCTCTACTTTTTAGAGATTATCAGTTTTTTTGGCGAAACAAGTAATCAGAAATACACATGTAACACCTCTTTTAAGTATAATGCAGAATCTTCTTTTCTATATAATTTTTCCTCAAAGATGAAGGCAAAAATTAAGACTTGAACTTACTCTGAATTTATTTCAGAAAAATTGTACTGAAATGACTCTTAAAAGGCATTTTCAGTGTTTTATGTGTGTTGGAATTTATCAAGCTCTGATGATTTTCCTCTAAAATGTCTGTGGTTGTGGAGATTTTATTTTCTATTTTTAATAATAAAGAACTAAAGTAGAATTTCCCCCAAAATCAGATTGGATTTAAAATAAACAAATTAGCCCCCTTTCTCTCTCTCTCTCTCTCTCTCTCTCTCTCTCTCTCTCTCTCTCTTTTTTTTTTTTTTAGAGCTTGCTTTTAATTAGACCAAGTTAGGCATACTGTCGATTAAGAACATTCTTAAATCAGCACATATTTTTCTTCCTGTTTACAAAAAAATTGACCACCAAGAGAATTTCTTTTTGGTGCAGCATCTAATTTGTGCATTTTGAATTATTCAATTATTCTTTCATCTTCAGTTCATTGTTTTAGGCAGAAAATTGAAAATTAAGAAGTAATATTATTAATGAATTTTTCAGTTAACTTTTAGTTGCTCATTTGAAAATCACTAGTTTGTTATTGTAAGCTATGTATTTTAAGTCTAACATTATTTTCATTTGTCATCCTCAGAAATGAAGAAATTTTTCATAATAAGGAGAAATGATCTGATATTTTTATATTAATTTGTGCTTGTTTGAACACACTGCCACCTTTTTAATTGGTATGAATTTTATAAAAAATTATACCATCATTTGAAAATTTTCTCTTTGCATTTTCTTTGGGCTAAAAACTATTATAGTTACAAAAACTAGTATATTTGATTTTCTGCTATCTTCCCTGCTTCCCACTTTTCCCAAATCTATTGAATAGGCTAGGGATTTTGGTGACTTAGATTCCAAATGAATATCTTCTAAATATTAGGTTGTTTAAAACTACCAATCATTGAAATATTTTACTTTAACATACTCAGTTTGGGATTCGTGCTATTAGTTGTTGCTCTTTTAAACAACTACTAAAAATAGTTTTTTTTATAGTTAAATTGGAAAATAGATAGGATGAGTCAATCAATATGCATCTAGAATTTTTGTTGATAAATCTTAAAATCTGAGATCACTTAAATTTTATAAAATTGAAAATTAAACTTATATCATCTGCATCTTCTCAGAAGAATTGAGATTGGGTAATTTGTTCAAGTTTTTATTTAACAAAAAAAAATAATGGACTTTAACAATAAGTAAAGTTGGCAACCTTAGTCGAGGGTGACCCTAAGACTCCCTTTTCAATAGCTACTACACCGAGGTGTAGAGGAGGGCTCTACTCCATTCCCTGGATTGCTCCACTTTACCCTTGATCCTTACCTTATAATGCTGAGTGTTAAGCAAGGTGGCATCAAGTACCATTTTTTGAGTCTTTGGTATGACTGGACCTAGGATTGAACCCTGGTCTCCTGAACTATTGGCGTACACTCTATTTAATAGTTTGAAAATATTGTTAGATATGACATATTTTTTTGCTGATATACCTTTGATAATTATGATATATAGTGCCAACAAACAATTTTGCAAAGTTTGCATTTAGTTTATATATAGAAAAAAAATTTCTGTCCGATGTAGTTTCCAATGTGTTCATTGTTATTAGAAAGTTTTATTTTTAATACAAGGCCTGTCTGCAATGTATCCAACCATTTTTGAATATATCAGGAACATAACTTTGATGTAATTAGGCAACTAGTCAGAGGGGACCTAACTGTGCATGCATAAACACTGTCCTGTGAGTTTACTCTGCAGTGAGATGTCATTGTGTTTATGTACTATGTAACCAGCATGTTCATAACAAATAATTGAGTAGATTGTTTTGTGCAGGGTTTTGGCAAAACATTGCATCCCTTGCATTTCTCATAAAATCCAAGTTTGGTTTCCTGTGGCTTAGTCTTTACCCAAAAATCAACATTGAAACAGTGGATGAGATTGAAAACAAGATAAGGTAGCTTTTGGTAATCATAGAAGACTGTTTTGAAAAGGGGAAAGGATGCTGAAATATGAGTGAGATACCAAGGAGAGTATTTTGAATAGGACTAGGTAGGCTATTTTTGATTAATATTAAGTAACCAGATACTTTCAGTACAGACCTCCTATGTCATTTGGCTATTGATTTTTTTTAAAGCAAATAATTGCCTTCATTAAGAGTAATAACATTTTAATGCCTTGATATTTTTTGTTTGCTTCCATTGTGTTTTGTTAAATATTATATTCATTCATTTACTGAAATTGTATTCTTCAGTTACAAGGGTGAAATACTTTTTTTTGTTTTGTTTTTTAAACTTTACTTTACATTTTGCAAAGTATGTATTTTTATATTAGTGTCACTTTTATCATGACTAAGAGCAACAAAGTTAATGTACAAATCATTAAGAGGTTTGACTTGTAATGCTTATCCAAAGAGGGTTTTTTTTTCTTAACTAATCTAAACATTTGACTCTTTTTCCATAGAACTTGGTCTGATTCACCCTAAAAAGTTATAAAATACTTCTACTCCTTACTGAAAAATGACATAATAGGTTCTTAAAAGTTCTTTATCATGCTAATATTCTGTCATCATATCTGTGGAAATAATAAAATCTAGTGCAGCCATCATCTTATTATCTCATTTTTGTTAGTATTATTATTATTCACCCAAAAAAGAAAATATCTTGATGCATCCAGTGTCTCTTTCTTTAAGAAGTTGTAAATACCATCATTAAACCAGGATTGAGTGATTGTGTATGCAATTTCTCTTATCTTCTTAGATCTATATTTAAACTTTTTGTTCAGCTTGTATTTTTACTGTCACATCAGCAAATCAGACTTTTCTGTTCTTCTGCAACTAGAAATGTATGCTATTAACAATGCTAGAGACATCTTGTCCCTTAGTAGCATGATATTTGATGTATTGAGTGTGTGTATGTTTTCTTAACTATGCATTACTAACAAATTCTGTAGCATTGGAGTTGATTTAGATTATCATACTCACTATTGTACAGCAAATCTCCACTGCCTATTGCATTGAATACACTTAACACTTTCCTTAAGGATGACTGCCTTCAATATATTAGAAAATTATTTAACTTATCTCTAAATTTAGACATTAGGAAATCTTGTGCACATAAACAGTGCACACTTGTCCGTCCGTACATACATTTGTCCACCAACTTTTGTCTTTGAGGAACCCATTCCATCAAAATTGTCAGTTCACTGATTGGAGTTTGCATAAAAACAACCTTTGCATTGGTCATATCTAGTGATGTACCGTTTGTAGGTTTTGATATTCAGCCAGATACTGGATATTGTTGGATATGAAATCGCCGGATACCAATACTGCCAGATAATATTTATAATAATATTACCAATTTTTTATGTAAAAGTCTCGAATAAATAATCTATCCAGACTTCCAGGCCACATGTGAGCTGTGAGAGTTTTTGTTACAGTACTTGAGAAATTTCAAAATAATAAAACCTCATGCTCTATAAATTAAATTCAACTGATATTGTGCAAAAAATCTAATTGCAAGGAAACATGACTTCAATTATTGTTGCACTTATTAACTCTCTTTTAAAAGACAAAAAAAGGTATTTGATTTATGCTGACCAAATCTGTACTAAAGTTATAAAACAATAAATTCTTCAAAATAAACTTTAAAAAATGTTTGTAGCAATGCATTTCTGATATTTATTTCATCTTTCTGATAGGTGCTAAAAGAATTGGGTTTTCAAAGAAAGGAGTTTAATTAACATGAAACATACACTTAAAAATTACAGCATACTTAAAGAAAAAAACAACAAACAATTGTATTATTAGTGAACTGGAATTGGCTTGTACTGGAGCTGAATGATAGTGTGTAGTTGGGTATAGAATTTCTCAATCCTTGATCCGGGGAAAAACTGAATATCCGTTTTTTGTTTGTTTGTGTGTTGTTGTTGTTTCTTTTTTGGGGGGGGTCTATTCAGCACTGGGTATCTGATCAGATATGAATTACCGGTACATCACTAGTCATATCCCTTCATTCACAGCCAACTATTTAGTGAACAGGTCTATTCAAGCATTTTGATAAGTAGCCTTTCTCTCACTGCTACTTTTTTTTTAAACTTGTTTTGAAATTAATGATTTTGCAAGATATTTAAAATAAATTGATTCTAATTAAGGTTTTCATAGGTTTTATAAAATTAGAATAATTCTTCTCTAATTTTATATTGTTTAATTTTGTGCTATTGTAAGTGATGTCTTTCTAAGTTCTATTCCAACAAGTTAGATGTAACATGCTATAAAATGAAAACAAAATTAGAATTTCAATAACAAAATTAAAGGAAAATTGAAACAATTATTTGGTTATCCTAAGATTTAACTTGTAAATAAGAATCTAAAATGACTGATAAAAACTGTATTTACTTTTATATTTTCAAGGTTCTGCTTAATGTTTTTTTAAACCATGAGCATTACAAATTAAATCCAAGTAATAGATCTGTTCATGTTAAAGCTGCCATCTACTTTTTTGTTGCCCCTCCCTAATTCTTCTCAGAAATTAAGAAATGTGTAATTTCTTGATGTTGATTTATGCAAATTTAATTATAGGTCAGTTATTTTTGGCACTTGGCATCTAAAGTCAGTTTGATGGTTTGGGGCAACTTTCATTGCGACCGTGATTTTTTTTTATATAGTTCAATCCCTAATAATTTTTTATCTGAAAAGTATATTATAGTGAAGTTAATAATAATTATAATTAAATCATCAAATGTTGTCTTATTTAATTTTCAAGAAATAATCTGATAAATCATTATAACTGAAGATAGTTTTTCTTTTAATGCATCTTCATGAAATTTCTTGAGTATCTTGAAGTTTTTATCCTTACTGATTTTGCTGTAAACTTTCATTCTTAAAGTACAAAGTTTTAAATTGTAAGTTTCATTGTTAATGGGAGCTCTTATTCCTTATGAAATCATTTGAAAAGTAAGTTTTAAAATAGCTCTTTAAATAAGATGTTAGTAAAGAGAATCATGAATTTAGTCAGGTAATCCCAAAATCTGCAACACTGGCTCTTAAAAATTGTCCTTAAAAATTACTTTCTTAAATTTTTCATTTTGTATAATTTGCAATCCAATTTTTAGATTTAATGATGCCTTTAAGTTGATCTTTGTTTGAGAGCCATTTTTTTTTAGAAATTTTTTTAAAAAAGTCATACTGTTGAGAAAATCCCAATAATAGGATTGCTGAATTTAAACTAATTTTCAAAATAAGAGGGCATATTTTTAAAAAGATAATAATTATACTTGATTTTGGCAACCCTATTCATGTATTGGTAAATCTACTTTAAATTCTTTATTCTATGAACTTTAAAAAAAAAAATTTAAGGTTTTTTTCAATTAGTGTAACAACTTCTTAAGCCTAATTGAAGCAAAAATACTTTTTTTTTCATCCCCAGTTCTAATTTACTCAGATTTTTGCTTAAGTTTCTTAGAAATAATTCTTAGATCATTGATTTCTTCCTTACCTTGTTATTTTGTGTGTGTTTGTGTGTGTTCTTTTGTTTCAATTTCACTGTAGATTTTTCTATGCACAGATCATTTACTTGTACTTTTCTGCATTATATGAAGTTTTAATTTTAACTCTCAAAAGTAGCAGCTGTTAATTTGGTATGCATTTAAATCTCAGTTAAGATTTTAACTTTTTTTTTATTGGGACTAAATAAAGTATTTAATATTAGAAGCATTTGTTATGTTTTTGCTGGAGATCTAAGTTTCTACACACATTTAGATTCTTAACCTAAACTATTGTTAAATTGATATAAACATCATAACAATAATCTAATCTTTCTACCACCCTATTTTCCATCGTGGCCTATAATATACATTTGTGATTTTTCGAGGATTTCTTTTAATTTATAATCCTTCTCCCTCTATACAAGGTTTTGCTAACATAAGGATAGCTTATGTTATTTAGAATAAAAATGTAAATAAATATCTAGGTGGTCCAAACACTGACTTTTATGTTAAAATGCACAGGGTGATTTTTTAATTAAGGTTTTAAAAAAAAGTATATCCAAAGACTGAAAAAATATAGAGGATATTGAAATTTAAATCATTATGAATTCATTCTAAATGATATTGAATTTGGTTTATTGTTTAAAAAAAATCTTTTTGATAGGATTTTTTTTTTCTTTTTATTAGATCTCTCTAATATAGCATAATTGAACAAGTCTTTTTTATTATCATTTTTACGAAGAAATACAATTTTAGACTTTGCAAAATCAGATTCTAAAATTTCACATGTTTTTAATTTTATTTTTTCTCTTGTAATCTATTGCAGAATTGAGTAGAAAAATTAATTCAAAATGTTTCTTCGTTATTTTTGGAAAAAAGATTTATTTGCATTTTGGTTAAAAGGCACCTTCAAATATTTATTTGTAAAGTTTTAATTTTGATACAAAACTCATTAAATTTATATTCTTTCACAGTTTTGGTGACTTTCATTAAAGCTTCTTTTTTTTTTCTTCTTTTTTTTATGTATTAAGGTGCATGTGTGTGTATTGAGTGCATGACTTTGCAAATGCTTTGTTTGTTTGTTTTCTTGTGTGTGTTGGTGGGGGGTTAATTTATGTGAAAACATTTTGTTATTTTCTAAAGATTCAATCATTCAACATGGTTTTCTCTGATTATTTCTGATACTCAGAGATGGGATGATTACTTTTTAAAAAGAAATTATAAATTTGGATGCAAATTGGGTTCTAAAATGGGGAAATATTTTATCAGTTGTAGTTTTCTATTTCTTTTATTTCAACAAAAGAAAGAAATGTAGACTTTTCTACATGAACTATTCCTAAATTGGGTCTATTTTTATAATTGTTAGGTAAGCTATACTAACAATAATAAATTAATTTTGTTTCACAAATATCAGTCTTTCAATAATGTATGTAAAATGTTAAAAATGAAACAAAAATATCACTTGTAAACAATTGACAAAATATTGTTGGTGTGAATGTATACAAGAAAAGTGGTCAGCTTAAAGAAGATTCATGCTTTTCTTCAGAAACAACAAAATGTTTATTTCCATGGTTATGAACTACTATTAAGAATGTCTTTTTATATTCTCTTTATCAAAACTTATTTCTATCTTCACAATTTGAATTATTATTTCTTTTTTCTTTCCTCTTGTATTATTTATCTTGAGTTGCAGTGTCTGTCACTTTATATCATAATGCTTGCAGTTGATGAAAGCTGCTAGTATCTTATAAAGTTTGGCATTTTATTTTTCAGCATCTGCAAGTGGAGATGCTACATGTGTATTTCTAGCTCCAATGAATGTGTGCCTGCAGCTCCATACTTGAATGTTCACATTTCCTTGGCTTGTGCAGACTTACACCTGCACAGTCAGGTGAAACAGAAAGAAAATATATATTTACAAATTTCTTGAGTGAAACAGATTGATGATTATTTTTCTATAACCCAGATAGAGCATTACAGATTCATTCCTAAATTAATGGCATGCTATTGAAGCCCAGCTAACAAAAAGTAGGGAACCAGTCTTCCTACTATGTCTCTCTTCTCTCTATCACTGTCACACACACACACACACACACACACACTCACACACACACACACACATTTTGCATGATGCGTGAAGTTCCCATGTTCCAACCTGTCAGCTAAATCAGTTTTTCCTATCTTACAGAGGCTAGATGTATCTGTCTTCATATCTCCTCACTTTACATTGATCTTTTTATTTATTTTTACATTTCCTCTAATATGTATATGTATAAGCATATATATATTATTTTTATTTTCTTGTATTTTTACTTTTTTCTCACATAAGTTATAACTGGGGGTGGGTGAAAACTTTTTGAAAATTTATAAGCTGGTAAGTTATTTCTTTTTTTTTTTTTTTCTTTTTTTTTTTTTCCCTCCAAACATCTATTTGTCAATAAAGTGAATTATTTCTTAAATTCTCTTGTTCTTATTCTTATTCCATTGATGTATTTATGAGAAGAAAAGTATTTTCACAGAATGATCATCATTTACTGAATGCAGACAACATCAAATTTGGAAATAAATTACTGATTTGACTAAATCAAGTAGGGAAACAAAAATAATAAATTGAGTTTTTGTTTTCACTGTAAGAAAATAATCTGAACAAGATTGCTGGTCTAAACTGATTGATTTTGAATTTTGATGTAGGATTGTTTTCTAGAATGCTGAACCAAATTTCAGATAGTCACATTACAAGGATAACTTGTGGGTAATTAACTTAGAACTACAGTGTCGCCTTTTCTCTCTCTCTCTCTCTCTCCAGGATATAACAGTTCGTTTGATTGTAGATAATTATATAAAACGTATCTCAAATTTGTTGGTGTGTAATAGATATTAAGGTGTTTGTTTTCTTAAATTATTTTTATCCAACTTAACTGAAAAAACATTCTAAGATTGCATGAACTGTTCAACCTCCTGCTCATAAGTGACAAATATCATGTAATATGTGCTTATTTACTTTTATAAGTTATCAGGTTTAAAATACAAATGTGTTTTTTTTCCTCTTAGGGTGTTTGAAATATCATGTTTATATTACATAGATTTATTTGAACAAAATAAATTGATAGAAAAAATATTACGCAATCAAAACATCCTCCTGAAGTCTCTGTATTTATTCTACTTTAAAAGTTTGTTTTTTTTCTAAAAATCAGAAAGGAATTTGGATAAATAAGTTCTTGCCAATAACTAAGTTTTCTAGTAATAATAATAATAATCTGTTAGGTTAACAAGCAAATAAGATAAACTTTAGTTTTAAGAATCATGCAGCAAAATGACTTTTACTAAATCTGGTACTTTACTGTTTAAATTTTTCTTTATTTTAAGTTATCTTCATTGTTTGACTACCCAGAGGAAGTTGTAATGTAGTGAATTTGTGAATTCCCAATATTGCTAGTGAAGTTTTAATTAATGTTTGCCTTCTATCCAGCTATTATACACATCTTTGGAACAATGTCTTTTTCGCCATTGTGACAGATTGTCATCAACCTTCAATCTCTTGGTTACAATGTCAATGCTTCTGTATCTCTGTTAGACTTCTTAATACGTGATTCCACAAGAATTGAATCATTCTTCAAATTGCCATGGTAATTTTATTTCTTGTGAATTGAATTACCACGACCAGAAAATACGGCGAACGTCTACGCACGACATACGGAAACACTGGACAGCTGTTTCGACCTTATTAGGTCTCATCAGCAGTGTATATTAATTAATCATAGTAATTGCGCGGTCAATTAACCTGAATTATCAATTGCCTGACTTACCGCGCAATTACCATGACTAGTTAACTTGGCGTCACTTGTGTGCGATATGGACTGTTAGCTCATTTGTTGAGCTTCGGCTCTGCAATCTGTGGTCGCTGGTTCGATCTCCAGTGGTGGAGATCACGGTATACGCTGCTGATGAAACCTAATAAGGTCGAAACAGTTGTCCAGTGTTTCCGTATGTCGCGCATAGGTTGTTCGCTGTATTTTCTGGTCGTGGTAATTCAATTCACAATATAATTCCTCTACTAAAAAGAAAAATATACATTTTTTTTCTTGTTCCACTATATCTGAAAAGTATTCATAAAAAAGAGAAGTTTCATCTACAAATGCAACAAAAATTGGAAAAAATAATTTTTTCTAAACTCGCTTTCGTGTGGCGATTAAGAATGAGTGGTCTCAGTTCATCAGTCTATATTATGCATGCGTGTGTTAACTTAGCAGTAATTGTTTTCGGAGAGAGACTTAAGCGAAATTGACTTGACAAATTTGACGCCCAGGCGAAACTGATTCTACACTTTAATGGTGTGTTACTCTTTGATGACAATGCAAGACCGTCACAAAACATGGAGGAAAAGAAGACATTGTCTTTAAATATAAAAGTTTTATTACACTCTACCAACCTTCTTTTGCTAGATTATAATTTTTTCGGATCTTTTCAGTATTTTCTAAGAGAGGCTTAAACATCTTTTTTTTTTTTTTTTTTTGGATTACAATCCAAAATATTTAATTCATTAATTTGTGTGTGAGATAAACACCTCAACTGATCACTTATTCACTTAAAATTGCTTTATTTTAAGTTAATCAAAAGAACCCGCTTAAAATCTGCCATATAAACAAACCATAAATTTGTCCCGTTTTATTGCAGCAGTAAACGCAGAAAACTAAACTATGGTAATAAATATCATCGAGAGATTAATATTTGCTCAAGCTACAAGTGGGAAGAATTGTAATGGTATTAATCTTACTTGTATATATTGTTCCACGTCTGTACAGTTAGTGAGTGATGTCAGATTTCTTGAAGTTCAAATGAGTATAGAGAAAAAAATCAGTGGGCGAAAGAAGGCCCATTGATTTAAAATTGTGAAATGTCGAGAAGTGCGCTAGTAGAGATTGAACTCGAAAATAACCAAGTAAGATCGAGTAAAAGTCAGTGTAAAAATTCATCCCTCCAGTAAAGAGGATTAGAAGACCTCTAATCCTCTTTCTGGGTAGATTTTAGTTAACATTTTGTTAAATCAGAGAAACTTTTCACCTTCGGGTCGAGGCCTATCATTCTCAAGGCGTGTGGCATGGGAAAAATATCTTACTTTTAAAGCTTAAAAGAAATTAGGAGAAATTTTTTTGTATAAAAAAATAATTACGAATACAGCTTGGAGAGTTGAATCTTAAGCAGTAAAAGGAGCGGGAGATGGCTGCCAGCCAAGCCAGATACGATTTAGGCTTGGGCTGCTGCGTTTTTAGTCAATTACCAATCGCTAGACATACAAGTGACCCAGTTGCGGCTATTAAAAGTATTATAAAAAATAAATAAAAACATCGTCCCCTGTGTGTGGTGATGGAAGAACATTACTCAGGAACGCTTTGACAGGGTAACAAAGCCAGCTCATTGATATGCATAGTTGTATACACCCGCAGGTGCTATGCAAATATGCTCACGCGGCGTACATTTAAGAATACATAAGCCGCTACAGAACAGTAGCGGACAGATACGGTGCAGACGTTCGACACCGTTTATCGGGAGACACTTCAGTCGGACATGTCCTTGTTCCGTTGACAGTTGGTCGAGGCCGTCTGACATGAATTCCGGGAAACCGGCATTCATGTCGGGGGCGCCAAGACAGGCATCCTCGAGCCTCAGGGAGCCGTCCCCCAGGTTCTAACTCTCCTCGGCGGAGTATTACATGACACTCCTTTTTAGGGGGATGCAGACAGGGCCTGAGGCATTTTTGGAGCTACCGGGCGTGTGTGGACCACGGCCCCACGCCCGAACTCACCTAAAAAAGGCTTTGTGCTACACTCGTCCGGTTAGTGGGACGTTCGACAAATACCGATACGGCACAGATGTCGGATCATACATATCGCTAACACTCCTGCTATAACACGATCCTTGTCACGGCAACGGGTAATGTAAGAATGACTCTTCGACACTTCATCAGTGATGTAATGCCATAACCTAACCCCATAACCTTCACAGTTTCGGCTGTGGTTCTGTAGGGTCCAGTGTAGACCTAATTCTCTGGGAATCCTCTCAACAGCCCACCTTGTGATTGACCCTGTTGAGCGGT
Organism: Sepioteuthis lessoniana; assembly: GCA_963585895.1. Taxonomy (NCBI): domain Eukaryota; kingdom Metazoa; phylum Mollusca; class Cephalopoda; order Myopsida; family Loliginidae; genus Sepioteuthis; species Sepioteuthis lessoniana. Next base: position 107,312 of record CAUZXS010003292.1, on the reverse strand, counting down.
TATCGAGTCCAAAGATTATTTTATGCAAAAAATGCTGTGCAAACAACAATGTTGCTTCCAAGAAAGCCTTCATCAGATAACTGGGTTCAGGCATGGTTTCGGACCTAAGACATCATTACCACTAACCAAGAGCTCCTTGGATACTACCAGGCTTTTTTGGTTTATCGTCACTCTGTGGTAATGGCATGTCCATGCCGATGCAGTTAGGGTCTTATTCTGGATTTTTTTCAAACTTATATTTCCTCTCTTCAGATGGTGAAAGTACAAGATTACTCAGATATGCAGAGTTTAATTTGATAATGAAATCTCTATATTCGACCTCAAATGTAGGTGTACTAATTTATGGATGATACTAACCCACCAAATCCAGCGCTTAGTAGCCGTCTTTTATTCAGGCGAATGGAGGAGCTATTTTTAACTTTTTATATATCTCAGTATATATATATATATATATATATATATGGGTGCTGATGTGAATACACACACACACACACAGATGGGAAAATATGAAGTATAAGTTGCATGAAGCTAGATGTGTTAAGTACTGCATTTGCAAAATGCAGTACTCAACACATAGGAACTCAAAATTTAACTGATTTAATTTTTTTCTAAAATTAAAGCAATAATTTAGATGTGTCCTTCAGAGTCAACATTATGAATTGGCTTCGGGCAAAGGTCCTAATTTGCTGGGTTGAATGCCATCAAATTAGACAAGCGAGCGAAGGATGAACTTTGGCAACGGGTACCCACGTGTTCCGTGAGAATTGGGCGTTATGATAGAAATGAAAGCACAATATCGAGGTATTTTAAACTCAAGCCATTTTGCGAGACGTTTTCAACACTGGTACCAATCTTGGTAGAAATATTCTGACTGATCAGTTAGACTCATCACTGACGGATACAGAATTATAAAACAATGTTCAGAGTAGAGACTTTAGTAGAGTTGGGACAGACAGAGAAAACAGCCACATTTCACACGCAAGAATGAAAATAACAGTGATTTCTGTTATGGGGTGATGTCATCATTCTGAACCAGGTAGAAAAGTATGAATCACATGACATGCATTCAAGTTTGTGTAAGGACTATGAGCAAAGACATTGAAATTTGTGTTCAAAGTTATTCGGAGAGTCAACTGAACGGCGAAATGCCATCAGTAGCTCCATTGCACCTCTTGGGATAATCATAGCTCTCGTATTCATTTAGAATATGCGGAACCCTGCGGTCGGTGCTGGTAGCTTGGTCACACGGGATCGAACGAGAGGGCAAGGATAGCCGTATCTTATCTCCATGTAGGCGAGGAACGCACAAGCGACCAGACGAGTGACTAAGACTATCGTGCCTTAGCGTTACGTCGCCGAAGAAAAAACGAACGAGACTACCGTGCCTTAACATTGCGGAGCCGGTGAACGAGCGGACGAGTGTCGTGGCTAAGACTACCGTGACTTAGCACTACGTAGCCGAGCGAACGGACGGGGAATCCGTGGCTAAGACTACAGTGCCTTAGCGCTGCACGAGCGGGAAATGACAAAAATGGTTAAAACCGGATGGTCTTAATATCCTCTTTGTGTTTGCCCTAGGCTGTCTGCTTCGACATGTTCATGAGATCTGTTAGCGATGCTCCAACTAGGGATGGGGACCTCTAATGGTCCTTAAAAGGACGAAGGTGTAAATTGGATGCGACCACTAGATGTAGGATCACGCCTTGAGAGCTTCGCTAAATAGTCCGGATTTTAAAGAATCGTACCAACAAGCGAGCCCATTTGACTGCTGAAAATACTTCTCTATAAATAGAGCGAAAGTCGTATCACACTACCAGAGTCGCACAGACAGAAAGTTCGTCTATGAAAATATCAATACGATCCTTTCTTAGCCTGAAATAGGCTTCTGCAAATAATCTACTTTATTTTGATAGAGTGACTTTCGAAAGACTGGCACTGTTAATGTTGTAAAAAGATTTTTTCTGTTGTAGGGAATAGGAAAATAAAAATAAATAAATTGAATTAAAAATAATCATTAATGATATGCAGAAACTCCCAGAAGCCCCTGACAGGAAGAGGGGTGACGCATGCGCAAAGAAAAAGAACCATCCCGACAAAAGAAAGAATCTCGTTCTCTTTCAGCAGTAATAAGCGGAGTGATAAGACCTAAATCTTTCTTGCTAGTGGTGGAAGGCGTCATACGTCCGTCTCTAGACGACGCGTTGGCTAACCTTTCCACTAGTAGCAGCCGCCTCTTTTACTAACGACCCACAACTAAAAACACTAAACAATGAACTCGTCAGAATCACAACTAAAACACCATAGAACGGACTTAATGACTACAACTGAAAACACTGGATTTAGACATATCTCCCAAAAGCGTCAAACACGTTGTTAACGCTTTAAATACCAAAATTGGACATATATACCCAAGAATGACTAAGACATTTTAATACCTTCACTGGGAGACTCAACCATTTCATCTGTATTCAGGAAGAATTTCCTCACCCACTGAATGGTTATTGAATCCAGAAATAAAGGCAAAATATAAAAAATATCTTCGTCTCCTATCTTTTACTATCTTCTTCTTTCATATAATTCCCTTACAACCTTCATATCCAAGACGTTAAATCAGCAAAATAACGTGGAGTAAGAATAGGATAACTAAGAATGGAGTCAGATAGCAAACAACAACTCAAACTACCTTTGAAACCCCAGATTGGTGCTGCTAGTCAGGGCTATGGATGATTTCATCATTTCCGGTCGTAGCCGGACGTAGCGTTTTTAAGGGATTGGAGTGGTCTATTTTGTTTACGTTTTTGAACAGTGCATGACAAAACTCCTTTTATGCTTAAATTGAAATTAGGCACTCAATGGAAAATTTCTCTTTTTCATCCTTACTTCTTAGGACATTTTTCCAATTTTTATACTCTTCATGTAACTCATTTTATTTTCTGTAATTGTAAATAAACAAATTCCTTATATGTTTCAATTAGCACACCAAGTTTGCGTGCCTAAAACATCGTTGTTACGCCATATAATTCTATGTATATTTTCGATGCTTAGCTTATAGTTATATATTTATTAGGAGTTATAGACATTTAACTGTGAGTTGATTTTGGCACTCGTGAGGCAAACTGAGAACCGTTTAGCAAGAATGAGAAAATACTACCCTTGATGTTTGATTATCATGTGAATTATCCAGAAGAAACAATCGTTCATCCGTTTATATTGGAGAGGTCATGTGACTTCTATTATCAGTCATCATCAGTTTGTCACTGGATTCCGTTTTGGGAGTAGTTAAGGGTTTTGTGACGTGGTATGCCACTGAGAGAGGAAAAGGGAGGATCAATTCCCCTACCCTCTGTGTTTGAACTAACAAGCCCCAAAGACTGACCGCTAAAGCAGTCAGAATGAAGGTCAAACAAAACTACCCGCACTCCATTACCTATAATTGGTTGGACAGAGAAGGGAATGTAGGTCATTGTAGATGACCGGATGGCATAGAGAAAGAAGAAAGAGCCAAATGATTGGCCGAGCCTTTAGCACCAAAAAATATAGTACCTTTTCGTCAGAGGAAATTTGGAAAAGGATCTTTAGTTCTGGACAGACATTGGCAAGAGATGGACGCCAAATTAGCCAAGCTCCGGGGAAAGAATAGAACAGAATCTTTGGACAGAAGATAGCAGAATCACCTTCAGCCAGATTCTAGAGAAATGCCACTCGCTCGTAAAAGAAAAGAATCAGAGAACTAGCCTTCAAAAAGATAAGTACAACTTTAACTGCTTTTCCTTTTACCCTTCTAAAATATTGGAATTATATGCATTCAGAAAAGGAAAGAAAGAAACTGAAAGGATTTGTTTCATAAACCCTAAATTAGTGAGCGGACTTAGATACTTTCTCACGTAAAAGAAAGAAAAGAAAAGAAAAGAAAGAAAGAAGAAAGAAAGAAAAGAAAAAAGAAGAAAGAGAGACATTTGTGTTTAAGACTGTCTGCTGGTTTAATACCCCCGGTACCTTAAAAAGAAAGAAACAGAAAAGAAAAAAGCAACTGTTTCTTAAATCTCATAATTATTTGTTTGGTCGTCGCTTATTAAAGCTTTGTTACATTTTAAATGCCCCCCTTGGTTATGTTGTTTATCTATCGAGTTGCCTTCTTTTACACATATCTTTTTCAGCTTCGTATCGCTTTCATTTATTCTCGCTAGATGTCTTATTCGCCGTAAAAACATTACAAGGGAATTTTGGAAATTTGACTACAGGGAAATATATTTTGTTTTAACCTAGAAGTCCATGCTTTCCATTATCCGAGGGGGTAGGAAAACAAAGGACTTGGTGGGGTATGTGAAAGTGGAATTGGAAACCCCCTCGCCAGCATCGAGATGAGACTAGCCCTAAATTAACCCCCACATTATTTGCCAGTTACCTTATGCCCGAAATAGGAGTCTTGACTAGGACTTATTTTGCAGAGGGTCAAGTGCCAGACTGTCCCGACGTCACAGTGTTATAGGTATCGTACAAGCGTACAGCATCACTCACAAAATGTAAAGACTTTCCTTTAAGACCCACGGCGACGGAGTGTGGAGGAATTAATATTTCTCTAAGATGTAACTCCGAGTGCCAGTTCCACAATATACAACACAATTTGTACAAGCAAACGCAGACGAAAGAAAATAGACAAAAACAAGAATATAAAAAAAAACAATTTTTTCTTTATCATAACTGGACAAATAAAAAAAATACAAAGGAAGTAATGTTCATAAATTTTGCTATGTATAGATGTGTGAGTGTGTATATGTGTATGTGCATTAGGGTAGGTTGATTTTTCACTTTTTTTTTAAATATCAAAGTGAATAATGCACTGAAAGTTGTGTATATACCTATTAAATACTCATACCAAAAATTAGATCTGAATCTTCAACGATCTTTTGTTAATTTGGCATGAAAGATTTTGAATAAACACGTACTGAAAAGTCCTCGATTTTGCCAGATTTGGCCTAAATATTGATGTAAAAACCAAACAATTTCAGTATTTAAATTAGGAAATCTTATTTTATTTTATGGAAATATAATAAATAAAAAACTTCAAATTGAAAATTGAACCCCTACCCCACCCTGCTTTACCTGTGTCGAATCTAAAATGCTATTAGTCAAGCAGTAATATTCGAATATATTGAAAAAAAACTTTTTCCTGATATGAATTGAAATACAACAAATAAACAAATATGGAAAAACAAATAATTGTTTAATAATTTTTAATATATGGAATCAAATAGTTCCATATAAGAGCCCTTAGATGAAAACGATAGTCTCGATTGTAGGCACAAAACTTTTACAAGTATGTGCTGGTGCCTTGCTTCAAAGCCATACACGGATTGAGAAGCCTCCGTTACTAAACTACCCGTTCCTCACCTTGGGAATGTGAAGGGAAATCTGGCAAGTTAATTTTTTCACCAGTTAACAATGAATTCTGTAATTCATCGTCAGAAAAGTCTAGTGTGAGTGGTGGCTCACAGACTCCATTTACTGACAAATCAATTGAATCAGTCCAGTGCACAGCTTTAAAGTTGATCATTGGGATCTTTTAAATTTTTTTCTTGACTGGCTTCCATCTTCTGAAAGAATATAAAAAATAATTTGAGTTTAATTTTTAAATGCAATTTGTTCTGCTTTAATAATATTTCGTGAAATCAGATGTAATCTTTAAAATGTTTCAATAAATTGGCACAAATACTTCAACCAGTACCTAATGGCCAAAATTCTTTTTATACCCTCTTCTCTCACTTCAGGTTCATCAAATTTCACCATTGAAAATAAAACATTCTCCAGAAGTAATGCCAAGGCATTATACTGGAGGTTTTTTAATGTAATCCTTTGAACCTCAATTGGTTTCTTTCGTATCCTGTCAATCATATTGTAAATATAAATTTGCTGCCGATGGAACTTGTTACTTTTTTTTTTATATCAAACCAACAAATAGCATAAACATTCACAATAAAATTTACCTAACTATATAGTTTGGTCGAAAGATTCTGTGGATATGCCCCACGAGTCCATAGGCACATGAGCCTGATGGCCAAAGTTAACCACCTTGCCTGGTTTAATGGACCAATTTTCCACGATGCAAATCTATGGTCCACCGTACCTCTAGAAATACCAAATGTATATTCATAGAGTAGTCTTTGGTCACTACTAAGGCTATCCATATCTTTCATTCCAAAATGAAACTCCAGGGGATTCTCAACAGCTGAAAAAGATTTGCACATAATTTACCCAATGGACCATTGAATGTAGTGTGGCTTTTTGCGGTGCCATCTAAATGTTTGAATAGAGCTCTAAATGGAAGTTCATTTTGATGTAAGGAGCAACCAATTGTGTGAAGATTTTTTTTTCTAAAAGTGTAACAAGTCCACCTTCATAGCCTGTATTTGTATTCGTGTTGTCAACAAGGACAGCCTTAATAGTGTACCAGTTGCACCAATACCTGGAATTACCCTGTGAGTCAAATATATACTCTCATTTGGTGTCTCCTTTGTGATTGTCAAGTGGCATTCAGGTCATTTGGCTTTTTTCAGAATTTTACTTCCATTATCCTCCATTGATTCCTTGTAGTGTAGTGTGTCTTTTTCCTACCATCAACTTCTATACAAAGAAGATTCTCCACATTTTCATTATGCTTTTCATAGGCATTTGTTTTCACTTTAGCCTTTGCTCTATTTTACATTTATCCATATAGATATTCTTTATATCTATATTAGGGATAAAAAGGCCAATAGCCCTCAAATCCAAGAGCAATAGAAAATATATCACTCCTAACTCAAATGTATACCTTGGAATTTTTGTGAGGTTATAAGGCACTTGGAGATGACTATCTAGCTGTTTATAATCCTCTGTTTCATCACTTAGAGAAGATGAGTAAGAATGGGAAGAATCACCTTGAACATATAATGTTGAAGCTATTGGTGGGGATATCTTCATACTTTTTTGTTGGCTTTTTTGTCAGAGGACAAGTGCAGATGATGTGCTTAGTCTGGCAATTTTCTTTGGTGCATTTGACATTAATATTGTCACAACTTAAAATTGGCAGGTTGCACGAACATGATGATATATCAAAAAATTTCTTTTTGATATATCCTTCCAGAATTTTGTTTGGCCAGCAGGTAGATGTTTCCTACTTATTTGCTTTGCCTTCTGAAAGCATAGAATTTTCACCTTGTTGACAACACTAATTTCCTTTAACAAAGGCAAACGAGGGTTGACAGCCTTGCAAATATCAATCACGTCCTTTTCTATTAATTTAGAAATACCTAAACAAGAAAGGTCCGGATAAGTGTTCATTAAAAAATAGCTGTATTGAATTATTTTTCGACAAGTTCGTGGCTCAGTTTTATCCAATGGTGATGGTAAACCTGAAAATATAATTGCACCTTTACTTCGAGTGGAAACTCCAGTGTTTTTTCCTGCCATTTTTTTATCAATATATCTGTAAAAAGAATATATATATATTGTCTGAAAATACACGAAGATGTTTTAAACAAATTGTAAATAGATTTCGAAATTCATTTAAAAAAGTAATAACGTTTACTTACCAAACAACAGTATTGTATTGTTTAGTTCCAAAATTAACTTGTAAACCGACTTTTCACATAAAAAACACTAAATTTTAAAATATAAATAAATTACAATAATTATAAAATGTTTAAATATTTTAATAGTATGTCTACTTTGCGAAATATATATATTTGCGTTAATTAGAAGGGTAAAAAACATTAACAAACTGAAGTACTAGGGAGAGATATTTACCACCGGTAAAAGCCGAAAAAATATCCAGTAAATAAAACGAGGTTTAGTAAGTCGTTATTTGTATTTTAAACTATATATTTTAATGTATTTTATTTTTGCTTTTGGTCATTTAATTAGACATAATATGAAAATGGATAATAAACTTTAAAATATCAATTATTTAATAAATTTTATCATTTAATTTTCCTTTTGTCTCAGTTTTAGTTTTATTGATACAGGTTTCCATCGTCACCGATATCACGACTAAAATGACAAAATACTATGTCTTTAAATGCGATTTCGCAAAAAAATACTAAATTTTGGAAAAAAATATTTCGTGGGGTAATTTCTGATGTTATTTTGCAACTTTCACCGCGTTATTCTTTTTACAGTTCCAAAATCGACCTACCCTAATGTGCATATGTGGATGTAAAAACAAGGATATTTTTAGTCAGGAATAACAGTGAGAAAGAGAGAGATCAACTTATTCTTACATACATATGTATAAGTGCAGGTATGTGTGAGTTCTGGTATGTATAAGTTACTTAATCTATTGGTCATTCAAGCCCACTGTTGGCTTGTTCGTGTATTTGAGTGCGTCTGGCTTTTTCTTCCACGTGTGTTGTCTCCATGCCGCCTGTGTGCCGCCCTTCCTTTGAACTAAAAAAAATTGAGTTCTTATACTCTTTAAGTGGATCGAAATAACATATTTTAAGTTTAAGCGTGTATATTTTATTGCAGGTCAACTAAAGTTCAAATGTGCGGACGTATGAGTAAACACAACTTGTGACCTGATCTAACCTATGAGAATCATAAAAATTACTTATTTATTGAGACGCCTATTTTTTGTTTCTTTGAAAAATCTTTCGGCAAGTTAGTGTTTGATCCGAGTTTTCTAGAATATTCAAATCTATGTGTTTACTGATTGGCTTAAAATATTCTAAGTAAGTGAGGTTTGGATCCTTTTTTTCTCGAATATTCTGATTTACGTGTTCTTAGCTAATTTAACTAAAATTAAAGAGTGTGGATCCTATTGGAGGGATTAGTAATATGTACAGGTTTGAAGAGCTGCCCTTCGTTCAAATTCATAGTCGCTACACTGTTAACCGAGCAAGTATGCTTATCAAGGTCGTGAGTGTCTGGGCAGCCTTCTCTAGGTAGTACTGCAAAGCCAGAAAACTGGTAAGGGCCGAGAAAAGGTGACTTGAACAACCGTCAAGCTGCTTAACAACTTGCGACTGATGGCTGTCCCTAACAACTGGTGGAACATAAAAAGAAGATATACCTTATTCTAGAAAGTTAAATCAAAAGCGAGAGCGGATGTTGATTTTGTCATTCGGGCTAAGTTAACCAACCAATGAGTACAACACCATGGGTTTTGTGACAATATCATTTTGTGACGGTTACTGTATTTTTGTTCCGAGGTTACATTATCCTCGAAAGACGGCGAGAATCTCCATCGACAGTCCCGTACCACCCAAGCTCTAAATATTCTCCGTGACTAGTTATATTTTATTGATAGCTTTGAAAGCCCATATAACTAGTTAAGTATAAAGCTTGCGTATAGGTTTAATTTTTCGAGATACGGACGAATGAGGATGTGTCAAGGGTAAAGAGGTCGACGTGATGTAAATGAACACGTGAAGAGTTCCGAACCGGACAAACAATATGACGCGTAGTTGCTTTTCTTCTTTTCTTTATATATGTATCTTTCTTACATATTTTATTTTAAAGAAAGCACAATTATGACAACAGAAGAAAAAAAACAGAAAAACAAAACAAATACAAAAAAAAGAATACAGAAGTGTGGAGGGCAAGTCGCTTCCAGTAGTATTTGACTATGTCCTTCCAATAAGACAAAGTTCTTTTTTTTTTTTGCTCCCTTTACAATTAAAGGGAGGGAACTTACTCGTTCTTTTCAATATTTGTTTACTTATTATTATATATATTTGTTTACTTATTATTATATATATTTGTTTACTTATTATTATATATATTTTCTTCTGTTAGCGAAGAACAAAAGTCTCTCCTCTTCGTCTTTAAAGTGAATATACAAATTTAAACAAATATGTTTTCCGCCGAAACTGGCTGCTAATGAACAACTGTAAAATGTTTCTTTGGATAGTTTTGATACGGACCTTTATTTAGGTTACGTATAATGTTTGTAATAAAATTTTTGACTAACCTTTTACTTTCCTTTCTTTTGTTATTTTTTTTTAATATTCGTTAATTTATTATTAACGAGTCGCAAGGCACCAGTTTTGTTTTTTTTTTCTTTTACGTTGAGCCTCAGTTTCTTACCCAACGGAGTTGACGGCTTCTATTAGGCCATTCTGTGACTAGAATTTCCCCTTTCACCGGACCACGTGAAAAGGCGACCTTTCTCTTCCTTGGCGAAGCTTGGAACTGACTTTTTGGCTTTCGTTCTTTTGGGCGGTAAAACGCCCTCCCTACCTCGACCAATCGCATGTCTTTTCCCTATCTGGGTCAAGACCTTTGCCCCTTCTCGGTTGGTCCTTCACAGTTGCTAGGACTCGAAAACCCGCCAATCGCCTGCCTTACTTCCGGTCCTCATAGTAGTCCTTGCTTTTTAACCCCACCGTGGCTACTGAAAATATAACGATATATGCGTAAAACAACAAAAGCGGAAGTAAAAAGGTCCTTAGAGTAAAGTCTTATCAATTAAAAGATTTTCTTTGAGAAGTCGGCGTCTTTTTCTGAATCATCATATATCATATTGCTTACCGAACTTTCCACAAGGTTGTACCCAGAGTAATCCATAAAGTTCATAATATTCTTCAACACGGATAACTTTCAGTGAATAACTTAAGTAAAATAATAAGCTGCACATGTTTTGATTCCCATCTCATTTTGTTGCATTAAAAACATCTATAGAATACACATTTTTTAGGATTAAAATAAACTACAAAAACATACATAAGAACATTCTAGAAATTTTGGATCAAAACTGCATTAGCATTGAAGTTACATTTTTATATTTTTCAACCAATCAGCTAAAAACATAGAATAAGAACATTCTAGAAAAACAGGATCAGAAACTAATTAACAGAAAATTTTTTAGGCTCTAAAACAAATAAGTAAAAATACGGATCTGATTTGTCAAGAAATATCTACGCGCTAAAATTTCAGGACTGCAATAAAACTATTTTTTGATCCCCTACTAAAGTATAAATAACAGTTTGAACACGAGGAGACTGGGAGACTCAAGCAAGTGTGCGTGCTTGCTTGCTGTACTCTCGAACCTCTGCGTGAATGTTGCTAAAGTGCAGGCGACTCACTTCACTTGAGAGAAGGTGCTGGAGGACGACTTTGTGTTCCTTTCAGCATTTGGCAGCCGTTGGGGCGCTGGGGTCTCACTGCTAGATTTGACGCTGCCTTGATGCGATTGTCCATCTTGTGTTTTCAGGTGACGGGAGCCGGCGGGTCGTAGCTGATGTTACCTTGAAAACCTTCGAATTTTGAATAGCTGCAGTTTTTTGCACCCAATACTGCTGCGAAGAGACACTCATTCTTTCGGCAGTTGGAGTCGTTCCTGGATGCTTTGAAACGGACAGTTCTAGTGGGTGATTGGAATCCTAATATAGTGTCGGAGTGTTAGTGGGTCGGGAAGGTGTAAAAACAGCCTGATTTGCTGGCCGAGTTCGATTTGGTCGACAGGTTTCGTCTGGATCACCCAGGGCGGGAGATGTGGACGTGACTAGGAAAGTCACCCTCTGGCCAGGTTCGATCTTACCTGGACAGAGTGTTAGACGAGCTGACAGTGACCTTGTTACTTGTCCTACGTTCCACTGGTTAGGGCTGACTGACCATAAACTTGTTAGGGTCAGTCTGTGGTTATCTAATAGGCCTAGTATGGCTAGCTACTTGAAGTTCAATGCCTCCTTACTGGAGATAAAGGACTTCCGGGAGCGGCTGGAAGACCTAATTCAGCGGGCGCTAGTGGTGGGGATCCTTCAATTATAGGATTAGGGATTTCGCCATCAAATACAGCCAACAGCTCAAATTAGATAAGGCAAAGTAGGCGAAGTCTTTAGACGGTAGACTATCCCGGGCGGAGGAAGGGGGACTCCTTAGCTGTAGATCTATCTAAGTGGGACCTTGAATGCGAGGCTGGCGAGCGTTACAAGGGTTTCGTAGTTAGAAACAGGTTAAAAAGACTTTCCAACGAAGCCGTGAGATGTAACGCATTAATGCGCGAGGAATAGTTGCGGAGGAACATCGAATTCGTCAAGTCCCCGGACGGGCGTGTGCTGCGGTCGAACTGCGGAATGCGTGAGGCTTTTCGGACGCACTTTCGTGATGGCTTTGCCGCTGTCCTGACCTCCAGGTTCAGGAGTTTCGTAATTATTTAGTCGACTTCCCCCGCCTTGGGGAGGCGGAAGCAGCTAGTTGCAAGGGTGTCGTTACTGAATGTGAAGTCCATAATGCGTTGAAGCAGGTCGGCCTTAACAAGTCGCCAGGACCGGATGGTTTACCCTACGAAGTGTCCTTCAGGATGTTGCACATGTTTTTCCCTATTCTGATGGATATGTTCAATCATTGGTTTGCCCAGGGAGCCATTACAGGTAGTATTACCCAGAGTGTGATTACATTGCTGAAGAAAAGTGGCAGGCATGTTTGGGAGGACTTAGATGACGACACAGAGATAAAGATTTTGGCTCGGGTCTTAGCGAACCGTTTGCAGCTTTTCATCAGTGGACTGGAGCAGAACTACGCTGTGAAGAGAAGATCGATCCAAGACAACTTGCATTTGGTTTGCGAGATCCTAGAGGGGATAGACGACATTAAAGCCGTGCTGATCAATTTAGATCAGTTCAAGGCCTTTGACAAGGCGGACCATCGGTTCTTTGCAACGGTTTTGGAGACTGCCGGATTCGAATCGGAGTTCCGCAAACGGATCAGCATGATGTACCACAACCCGTGCAGGTGGTGGTGCAGGTGAACGGAAAGCATTTGAAGGCTTTCGCGATCGGTCCGGGAGGTTTTACTCTTGTCCCCTCTTCTCTCTGTCCTCACTTTGGAGCACCTGCTCCGTAGGCGTAGGGATGAAGGGGCTTGTGCAGAGTCTCCTTGGCCGGCCGTGTCCGGGCGAAGGTCTCTGCGTACGCTGATGACATCACTGTCTTTGTGTCCCGCTAGATGGACACACTGGCAGTGAAGAAGGCGGTTGAGAGGTACGAGAAGGTGGCAGGTGCCATGGTCAACTCTGACGAGTGCGAAGGTCTGCGGTTGGGTGATTGGAAGGATGGCGTCCCTCTACCAGGGCTCTTCCGCTGGAGTGACGGATCCGTCTGCATCCTCGGGGTGTGGTTCGGGGCTGGCCTCCAGCAGGAGCGACATTGGTTGGAAGTACGGGCAAAGGCAGAAGCGCAGATGTGCACCTGGCTTCAAAGGTGATTGTCCTTAAAGGGCAGGACGGAGGTGTGTGCCGTATACATCTTCCCCTTGATCCTTTACCGTTTTCCATACTCCGTCTGCTTAAGGATCTGTTGTGGCCCGGTAAGGGTCTCTAATGAAAACATAAACACGGATATTAGATAATAGATTATATTACACGAGAAAGATAGAGTTACATAGAAAAGGTAAGAAATCTCGTACTGTTCGGATAACACCGACATTGATCTGCCTCTTGGCAGCGAAATCTCTCAGTACTAATAACGGTGAGAAGAGTCCATTGTGGGGAGATGGGTAAGGCATCCACAATACCCCTCTCCAAGCCTTTTACTTCGTAAAAGTGCTGTTAATATTTTTTTTCTTTTTTGGTCGATCATCAACGGGTCGGTGTATTTCCTTTTTCTCCCTGACCGACATATTTCAGATGTTGATTGGGGAGGATCTAAATCGAACATGTCGAAAATGGTGTCAATTGGCTCTTCTTCTGTTTGTGGTACGTTGTTGGAGTCGTTCAAACGGTGTTTCTGTGACTGGTTCTAGTATCTCTTATGTGTGTATTTGGGTTCTTTTACAATGTACACCATATCACCAATTCTTTTTAAAATTATTTCACGTTCCTAACAGGACGTGTTATTTTGATATTTTTTAAAGTAAATTTTTTTCCCGGGTTGAACCTTTTTTAGGCGCTAATGTGGTCTTTCGTAGCTTATTTTGTTTCGGGAGTAGCTTATCGAAGACGGATCTTATCTTCCTGGCAAACATCGTCTCGGCTGGTGAGACTGCCAGTGGTGTATTGGGATTGGGTGTGATTCTGTATACCTACAGAAATTGCTGCAGTGCCTTGTCCGTCGGGGTACCTGATGCTTTTTTGAGTGCTCGCTTTAACGTGTCTACAAAACGTTCAGCCTGGCCGTTTTATCTTGGGTGATAATACGGTGTGGTTATATGCTTTATTTGGAAGATTTCGCAGAACTCCTTGAATTTGATTGATGTGAATTGGCTTCCGTTGTCGCTGACGACACAATCTACTACACCGAACCGCGCAAACAGTTCATGTAGGAACGCAATAGTTGTCCACGTAGTAGGTCTTCTGCATCTGAGAGCCTCAGGCCATTTAGAGTAACTATCCACTACAATTAGGTAGTAGAAATCTTCCAGAGGACCCTCAAAATGAACATGTATCCTCGACCAAGGTTGCTTTGTTTTTGGCCAAAGTTTGAAAGTAGTGGGGGTACTTTTGCCGCTACGGCACAGCCTTCACATTTTTCGATCATATCCGTAATGTCGTTATCCATCTTCGGCCAATAAACATAGCTTCTCATGAGACTCTTCATTCTATTTATTCCCGGGTGTCCCGTGTGGAAATCTCTTAAAATTCTGTTTTGCGATTTCTTTGATATTATGACCCTTTCACTATATAGGAGGACGTTGTCACATAGTGAAAATACTTCTGGTACTTTTCGTTTTTTGCTGTGATTTTCTGTTTAATATTGGTAATAAAGTCGTCGTTTATTGCTTCGCTTTTTATCTCGAGTAGCGTCACTGGCAGTTCTTTGATGGTGTTCGCTATCATGTTTTTAATTTCACAGTCTATTCGTAAGGCTGCTATTATTGTGTCCTCGAAGGGTTTGCTATACTTCGGTACCAACCTTGATAGTCCATCTGCGTGGCTAATCTATTTTGACGGGAGGTATTCGATTTTAAAATTGTAGTTCAGTAAAATCGTTCCCCATCTTAGTAGCCTATTGGCAGTATAAATTGGTCGACTCTTTTTTGATCCGAAAATGGTTATTAGGGGCTTGTGGTCTGTTTGTAGAGTAAAGAATCTGCCATGCAAGTATCGGTGAGATTTTGTCTCTGCAAATATTATTCTCAAGGC
Source organism: Sepioteuthis lessoniana (assembly GCA_963585895.1). Taxonomy (NCBI): domain Eukaryota; kingdom Metazoa; phylum Mollusca; class Cephalopoda; order Myopsida; family Loliginidae; genus Sepioteuthis; species Sepioteuthis lessoniana. The sequence goes on along the minus strand of CAUZXS010003292.1, from coordinate 92,257 downwards.
CTCCTTTTCAATCTGGGAATAATGCTTTTCGGCCGGAAGAAGAGTTCTAGATGCGTGGGCTATTAGCTTTTTTGTCCCATCGGGCATTTTGAGCTGGCATCGCTTGCGACAATAATCTCCAGTTTTGGGTCATAGTGCGTGAGAAAAAGATCAGCTGTTAATGCCTTTTTAATTTGGTCGAATGCTGTTTGACATTCGGGCTTCCATTTCCACTTTTTATCTTTTTTTAGTAGTTCGTTTAGCGGGGCGCGGAGATCGTTCAAATTTTTTATGAAACTTTGGTAGTAGTTAGCAACTCCAAGGAAGCTCTGTAATGTCGTAACATTATCAGGGGCGGGCATATCTTTGATAACTGTAGCCCTTTCCAGAAATTTGATTTTGTTCATACAGAAATTGCAATTTTGCTTTCTTTACCTTGAACCCAAATTCCTGTATTTGTGCGAAAACCTTGTTTAGATGTTTTCTGTGTAGCTCCGTTTTACTACTAATTACTACATCAAGATAAGCGAAAGTGAAGTCAAAGCCGCCCAGCATGGTCTCCATCACCTGTTGGAAGATAGCCGGTGCGACAAAAACTAGTCGGTCAAATTTGTACAGACCTCTGTATGCGTTAATACAGAGTTGTTTAGTGCTATTTTCTTCTACTAGAATCTGGAGGTAGGCATCCCTTAAGTCAAATTTTGAAAAGACTTTTCCTCCATTTAATTTGTTAAAAACCTCTTCTGGCTGGGGAGTGGATAGTGCAGCGTTCAATCCTGTAGAAAAATCTACGCATACCCGGATTTCCTTAGATTTTTTCTTATATATACTATTGGAGCAGCCCATTCACTGAATTTCACTTTCGATAATATGCCCATATTCACTAATCGGTCTAGCTCTTTATTTATTTCTTCGGTCGCAGCGAACGGTACGTTTCGCTTCTTTCTAAAAATGGGGCGTGTATTTTCCTTCAGTTCAAATTTCGCCTTAATTTTTGTACATTTGCCAAGACCAGCTGAAGATACTTCGGTGAAACTACCTTTTAGTTCGATCTTAATTTTTTCAGCTTCGGCCGTTATGCATTCTACTTTTTGGCAAAACGTATTAATTGGTTGATCCCAGAGATTAAATTTCTGAAACCAGTCCGACCCAAACAAATTTTCTGTGTTCTTCAGTACAAAGACTTTTAATTTTTAGTTATAATTTAATTTAATTTAGTGATACTGGGATAATTATTTCACCTTCAAATTTTATTTTGTCCTCTGTTACCGTTCGCGCCGTCTTGCTTGTCATCTTTATTATTGGCCTATTTAATTTTCTCCAGGTTTGTAAGTTTATTATTGATAGATCACAGCCAGAATCTAACTGAAATCTTACCGACTTATTCATTACTTTGACTGTTATGTATTTACGAACGACTTCGGGAAGTCTTTTTTTTCTTCAGTAAATATCCCAAGAATTTAAGAATAATTACTTTGTGTGTGTGTGTGTGTGTGTGTGTGTGTGTGTGTGTGTGTGTGTGTGTGTGTGTGTGTGTGTGTGTGTGTGTGTTTTGTACAACACAAAACTGTAAGCGCCGAATTAAATTTTTCTCTCTGAAAAATATGAAAATCTCTTTTTGATTACGTGATAATCTTGCAGATTTTTTTTTAAATATCCACTATCCGACACACTCCGTCGTTTGTACAATTTGATACCTTGTTTAACAAAAATCTTGTTCGATTCGTTGTATGCTGGAACTTTGTTGTAGATTCATTAACAGCTTGTAGGTGGGTATCTCTTTGTTGTTGCGATGTATCTTCGCCAGTATGTTGTGCGATTAACCCCTTCTGCTTGTTGGAGAGTCCCTTTTTTCGTTCGAGTTCCTCGTCGCCAGTGTGTTGTGGCCCCGGAAAGGGTCACTAATGAAAACACAAACACGGATATTAGATAACAGATTATATTACACAAGAAAGATAGAGTTACATAGAAAAGGTAAGAAGTCTCGTACTGTTCGGATAACACCAGTATTGATCTGCCTCTTGACAGCGAAATCTCTCAGTACTAATAACGGTGAGAAGAGTCCATTATGGGGAGATGGGTAAGGCTCCCACAACAGGATCATCAGGTGGCGCTGGAACAATCCCTCTTCAAAGGAGTTTGGAGAAGTCGAAGCCGGTTGGTCCGTAGACAGGTCTGTTGCCAATGTCCTTGAGATGGGGTCTGGGGATGCCTGATCTTGATAGCCATTGGCTTACCTACGCCGACCGTTAACGAAGAACACGGTGTGGGTCTATAAGATGAGAGACGCCTGTCCTCGCCTAAAATCAAATCCCGAGGTTGAAGGCTGTCGTAGGTCGAGAGATAAAACACTGTTTGCCCATGAATGCTGCAAGGCCATACGCCCCCCCCCCCCCGGCCCAGTGACCTTTCTCGGTGTCGAAAGTAGCTGTATCGAGGGTTAGTGACAGGTTCCGTTTTGAATCCTCTGGTAAAGCGGCTCGGTTGGTCGCTGGCGGAGATTCCCTCTCAGTGGAATTGGGCGCCAGGCTTGAGCTTCTTGAACAACTCTGAGTTCTCGTCCACCTGGTGGCTTGCTCTAAATGCATTGGCCGTTAACGACTGGGCTTACAAAGGGTGCATGATAGACATGCCAAATTGTCCCCGTTGCATCAGTGGTTTAGAAGAAAAGGCTTTGCACGCCTTCTACTACTGCGAGAGGGTTCACCCATTCTAGAGTCACGTCGAGGAGTGGACGGCTCGCATCAGCCCCAACCAGCTCGTGCTGCTCGACGTTGCTTACGTCGTGGACAATGTTGACCCTCCCTTTCAGGGTGAGAAGCGTGTGGTGTTTCTCGTTATCCTAGCGGTGGCTAGAATGGTGATTTGGCAGACGCGAAACTAGGGATTGTATGACGGTGCAAACTTTTCTCGTCGTGATCTGATCTTGTTCTTTAAGCATCAGCTTATGGTCAAGGTTAGATGCGATAGAAAACGATTGGACCGCATAATATTCAGCAAAAGGTGGGTGTATGCAGCAAGCCTGGTCGTACGAAAGGGGGCAATGTTGGAGTCATCCTTCCCTCCTCACCCTGCGCATGACGACGATGGTCCGGGCCCCTCGGGACCCCACCCCAGGTAAGTAGTTTTTGTACTTCTGCGACCTCTTGACCCCCTAGTTAGTTGTGTGAGACGTGTCATTGTTCTTATCACTTAGATGTTAGTTTTCAAGATGCTCCCCATCCCCCATTCCTTTTACTTCCCTAACCATCTGCCAGCCCTAGCTTGTTGAGGATCTTGAACCCACATTACAATAATTCATGTTGTCCTTTTTTCCTTGCAGTGCCCTTCCCCGTTTTTTCTTTTATCCTGATTAGTGAAGGTCCCCTCTCCCCCATAGGGATAGCTCGGCTTATTTTCGGTTCCATCTGGATACCGGAAAACAGTCGACTCTCCACATCATAGATGGGGGATTGGAGGGAAACCAAATGTGGTTTATTTTTTGTTTCGTACTGAAATAATCTCGGGGTTTTTTCTCCCCTTCCCCATCATGCGTTGCCAATTGTATATCGATCATTTCACTTCATCAGGGTTTTAAGTAGGCTTTTCATAGAGCTAATGAGGGGATGTATGGCTGAATTTATTGTACAGAGTGTTCGGACGGTGATTGTGGCAAGCAAGGGCTACGTAGAACAATATAGTCTTCTTCCCTCCCCTTCCCCTAAAACCTTTTGGACCTTGTGCCCACTTAAAATATGTATTTTATATTTTTAGGAAATAAATAGCTTTGGCTGGACGTCTGCCAAGGGTGTGGGAGGAAACTGACTCTGCTCTGGTCATCTCTTCGGCCGAAGCATTATTAACAGCAACAGTCCATGACGCACTGCTCCAGGTTTCCCCTTAAGCCAACGTCCTGAATCCAGCTAGCAGACGACGCTTGAATACTTTCAGCCTCTCAGCTTAACAGCCCTTTTCAGGACTAACTCGGAAAGTTTATTCCAACACCTCCTAAGAAGGCACAATGCAGCAGTCCTGACTATCAGCCTCTCAAAGTCTAACAGCTCTTTTCAGGTCTAATTCCGAAAACCAAACCTAGAACCTTCTGTGACGGCACGACGCACCACTTTCCTGCTCCAGCGACCACCTTCCTGCACCAGCAACTACCCCTCCTGCACCAGCAGTTATCAGTTCTGCATCAGTTACCAGTCCTGTAGCAGCAACTACCTTCCTGCAGCAGCAACTACCTTCATGCAGCAACTACCTTCATGCAGCACCAGCAACTACCTTCCTGCACTAGAAGCTACCAGTCCTGATTACCAACGACTACAAGTCTTGTACCAGCAATCCAGTCCTTCACCAGCGACTAGATCTTGCACCAACTACCAGTTCCTGGATTTTTTTCGAACCAGCGATATTCCGACTACGATTCGCCATGATAAAATTTGGCCTTTCGAAACAACCGCATTGTTTTGTCATTCTTGCCTAGTTCGTTGCCAATCACTTATATTTCAAAAGTTTGTGGGATCGATATATTATATCGGCCCCGCAACAAGCTTAATCTCATACTCGAAATAGTATTCGCAATTCTATTTTACTAGATTTAAATGCTTGTACACGAGTTGTTTTTTTTTTTTTTCTTTTTTTTTTTTGTCAATGAGCTTCTATACAGAGCTTAACTACGTAGCATTGTTGCTATTGTCAATGTTTTGAAGTACACATTATTTTTGCTAATTGTAATACAATTTTAGCAGTTTTAAATTCTTGTACACGTGTTTTTTGTTTTTTCAATTATTTTCCATAATAGTTTAAATATATAGGTTTTGTACTGTTTTCAATGTTATTATAATTCCATTGAGGACAAACAAAATACGGAGGGTTACAAAACAGGTTTATTCACAACATACAGTACAGTACCTACTACTGATTCATATATAAAAGGTGATAACGTAACTGCTCACTATTGCAAATACATCTCATCATTTCATTTCTGTTATAGACATAACAAAGTCAGTCAGATATGAGGGCTTGGTGTGTTGCTTTTATGAGTATCTGGTCTCAAGGTCTTCAGGCCTTCTTGAGTCTGATATGGGTGTATTATCCCTTTTTATAAGACTGAGACCTGCTGCTAGCATCTCGTTATGGTGGTTTGGTTCTTCTATTGCCATTTGCTGATACTCTCGATTGAGTGAGTGTTGATGTCTCAAGGGCAGATCAACGTTTACGTACATGATCGACATGTCTTCGGATAAATTTGTTTGTTCGACCCTCTCACAAGCATTGAAATAAATCCTCACCTTTTTTTTGTTACTTCTGGGATCCATTCTCCCCCAGGAATTGAAGATGCGAACAAAGACCTGATCTTCCTCCATGAACTCTCTCTGCTTTGTATGTTGATCGCTACCATTTGTATGTTGATCGTTACCGTTTCCCTTCGCCACCATTTGTTTTTCGTACACACGCAATTGTAGGTATCTACTAAGTCTCATGGTCTGTTTTCTTTTCATCAACAGTTCAGCTGCTGATAGACCTGTGGTTTAGTGTGGTGTGGTACGATATCGTAGAAGTATTTTACATACCCGAGTTTCAATATCTCCTTCCATTATCTTTTTAAAGGAATCCCTAAAGGATTGTACCTGCTCGTTCTGCTTGACCGTTCGTGGCCAGATAGTATGGAGCTGAGGTGATGTTATTATTGGTCATAAATTCTTAAAAATTAGAACTGGTAAAGTAGGTGGTCATAAACTGATCAGGCAAGCCTTGTTCCACAAAGGTGATACACAATTTTCCAATTGTAGAGCTCTAAGTCACTGTATTCATAGGATGTACATCCCATCACTTGGAGTATACATCTAATATTATCAGAAACATTTTCCCTTCACATGGGATATTACCCAAACAAATATGGTTTCTATAGGAATTCCCAGAGGTGCAATGGGACCACTACGAGAATTTTGTTGTTCAGCTGCCACTCCGAGCAGCTTTGAACATAAATTTCAATGTCTTAGTTGATTCCTAGCCACCATACATAGCTTCGGGCCTTCATCCTACACACACCAGGATTCATGTTATGAAGTTGTAATATTTTTCTCCGTGGCTCTGGTATAGTGACTCGTTGTCTCCATAACAGACAACCCACGTGTCATTTTATCCTTGCGTTTGAAATATAGTTAGATGGTGTCTTGACCTGCCCCATTAAGCTATCCTAACTGGACTAAATCAGTACTCTAGACATCACTGGGTCCAGAAAGGTGCATCGTTCCATGCTTCTTGCACCCATCCATGATTAATCTAATTGATTGATTAACCAGAGTATTTTCCCATAATTGGCACTGATGTTGAAAACGTCTCGTTCAACAGTATCCTACGAAGCGCATCAGCGTTTGACATATCACATCCTCTTTTGTATCGCGGAATTTATTCATATGCTGATGATTTCTATGCCCATCTCTGAATTTGTCCTGATGATGGTATTGTTTTCGTTTCCTCTAATAGTCCTAAGAGGGTTTTGTGATCTGTCACTCAGGTGAAACTTCTTTACGCCATTTACTACTGCAAGTCCTTCTTTATCAATTTGTGCAAAGTTTTTTTCACTGCCGTTAAGTGTTTGCGATTGTTTTCTCCTCAGCGTCGTCCATGATGTTCGATATCGCTGCACCAATCGCATATGGTGATGTATCGCAAGGAGTATTTCCTTGGTACTGTCATAGTGTAGCAACAACGTAAAAGATATTAGCAACTCTTTGGATTTGCCAAATGCTTAGTCTTGTTAAGTTGACCAGTTCCATTGCTCATTCTTGAATAATAGTTTATGTTAGGGTGCTTAGTATAGTTGTCAGTCTTTGTAGGAAGTTATGGTAATAATTTATTATATAAATTCAACTGGCTGGTATTTTGTGATCTTTGTACTTCAAGTATCGCTTGTACATTTGGTTTCACTGGTATGACGCCTTCTGCGGTGAACTTGTGTCTACAATACACCAACTCTGCTACCATGACAATACGTTTATTTTTTTCAACCTTAGGCTTGCATTTTACACTTGTTTCAGTTGTTCTTTCAAGTTCCTTGGATGCTCTAATTCATTTTCAGCACTGACCAAGATGTCATCCAGACTCACAATCACATATGTAATCTCAGCCAACAAATTTTCCATGACTCGCTGAAAAATACCTGAGCGGGGGGGGGGTTCCTTTGGATAACCTTGTGTATATAAACAGTCCCCTGCATGTACTTATTGTTGTATACTTGCGGTTTTCTTCATCTTGTAACAGCGGTTGGTAGGTTTGATTTAAGTCCAGTTTGGTAAACTTCCTCACCTCGATTTTTGTTAGCAAGTCTTCTGTTTTAAGAATGGAGTAGTTATTCAGTTTTGAGGCTTGATTTACCATAACCTTGAAGTCCCTGCATATTCGGATACTTTCATCCGTTTTCACTATAAGAACAATGGGTGCAGCCCACTCAAAATGTGTCACCGGAACTATTGAACCAGTCTCTCAATTTCCCTGACCACTGGTCCTTGCAGGGCGTAGGCCAATGGTCTAATGGTCTTGGTTTAAAATACCTTGGTATCATATCTTCAGGTTCTTGAATGTGGGCCTTCCCTACACTTCGGTGTAGTAGTTGTTGAAAAAAGAGCCTTCTGGTCACCCTCGACTAAGGTTGCCAACTTTACTTACTTATATGAGTGTAACTTGGTGTTTGATTTTTGCTGTGGTGGGCGATTTTCTATGACTGTCCATCTTGCCTCACTCATTACTATGACTGTAACTTCTCTGTCCATTTCCATAGCTATTTTGTTCCCATTTATGAGTATCGTGACTCAGTATGGTTTTAGTATATCTGTTCTCCTCCACTAGGAACATGATATACCCTTTTGGTTGTTCTTCCGACCCCGTATCTGTTGATATCAAATGATGAATACGTCTGCCATATATGAGTGCGCCCCTCTACTTCTAGTTAGTGACTGGCGAAGCATCAAGTACCCTATTTTTAAAAATATTGGTATTTTGCTATCTTATGAAGCTCTTGTTGCGGGACTGATAAAGACGTTGGTGTTGCAAAAATTTACAAAGGAAAAGTGACGTAACGCGGACTAGACAAGGATGACAAAGCACGATGGTTAAGTTTAAAAGTTTTTATAAGATGAATTGTACACAAAGAATTGGCGTGTGTGCAGAATCGCTGCAGCTGAATATGTCCTATGTAGTCTCTGTGTTATTCGTGATGTCGAACACAGTCCGTGTTGGTACTGAAAGCGTAAACTCGGGTGTTAAGTCTTACTTGGCAGCAGCGAGTCAAGAAGATCAGGACCAAGTCTTGATACTCTGGGCACGCCGTAGGTGTAGTTGCGTGGTCATCTGGAGACGGTCAAAGAGTCGGACGTTTCGTGGTCAGGGCTGTAGCCGATGTTGGCCCCGAAAATTTGACTTAAGTTCGAGTAGCATCGTTTGCTCCGAGACTGGTCTTTAATTCCGAATGTCTGTGGTGTCTGGTGGTGCTGCAACGCCATCGTCTCTGTGCTTGCTGCAAAAGATCCTAAAAACATCGAAGATTGAAAATAAAACTAATACACTTGAAAAAGACTGTTTTGTAACTTTGGAATTTCAGCCCTTAAAATGACTTTCTGAGACAGCAGCTGTGATTGGTCGGATCCTGGCATCAGCTGATTGGCTGGAGCTTGGTGTCTTCTGCTCAGCTCGAAAGGAGAGACGTCTGATAGGGTTGTGCTGGTATCAGTGAAAAGAGTTCGAATTATTCTTTTCGCCTTCGGGCGAGAAGCCCGAGCTGAATGTCGTTTATCGTCAGTGACTACCTTTATATAGCAGCGAAGTCTGATGGGCTCCCACGTATTCGACCACGGACAGGAAACTTTTTGAGTAATAATGAAATAAATCATTATACCGTTAAGAGAAGCTAACAAATTTAACAAGTTCTACTCAATAGTTAGAAACTACTTTCAAGACAGGTGTATTGGATTAATTTATGTCGAAAATAGCCTCTGTGTTGGTACTGGAAAATTCCATTCGCCATCGAATCCGGTGATATTATTACAGGGTGGAACGATAAAATTGTCGCCCTAGAAAAAGACGACATGATTCCATTTCCGTTTAATGAAAACCGGTTTTCTTTTTTGTTGCAGACCATCTAATAGTTGGCCAGTTGTGTACAAATCCCAAGAGCGATAGGAGCCTTCTATCAAGTCTGAAAGTGACACAATGTTCAACGAGCGAGATCGGAGATGCGCCGCTGTACAACTCATGCTCTCTACCGATCCAAGTTATGACAACAGGACCATTGCCAGCACCCTCAAAATGCAAATATGGATTGCCACGAAGAACAGGGACGTGCCCAGCATGATGAAAACAAAATTTCCGGCTACGGTTATGGTCTTTGGTGTAGTTTCAAGTGAGGGCCACATCATGCCACCTCACATCTTCGAAGTCGGCTTGAAAGTCAACACCAAAGTGTACCTGGATGTGCTGAAGAGTGTGGTGATCTCCTGGTACAATCAGGTGGCCGGTGGCAGACCCTGGGTGGGGGCAGCAGGACTCGGTGCCGGCTCACAAGTCCAAAGAGACCCAGGTTTGGCTTCAGAAGGAGTGCTACGACTTTGTACCCTTCTCTCACTCCCCCGCCCTGAACCCACTGGACTACCTCGTTCGGTCATACGTCGAGAACATCACCAACATGACCTCCCACAACACCAAAGCCAGCCTGACCGCCGCCATCCGTCGAGTATTCGTCGAGCTCCCGCCGGCGCTTGTGGAAAAGGCATGCTCCTATTTCCGGATCCGTATCGAAGCAGTGATGTTTGATATACCATTAAACAAAGAAACCAAACTTGTGCACAAGTATTTAGATCAAGTGAAATATCATTGCAAATGGTGTTTCCTATAAGATATATCTGATAAGTACCTATGTGATCTTATGCAAAAACAATGTTGACTAACAATGAAATAGTCTATTACAAACCATTTTTGGTCTTTGATTCTATTTAAACTTTCAACAAAGAGTAAAAATGTCAAATAAGTTTTTGTATATTTGTCACATATTACATCCACTACAGGTGTTTTTTCTTAATCTGGAAACACCATTTACAATGTTATATATATATATATATATATATATATATATATATACTTTAATGTACTTTAGTAGAGCAGAAATTCCACCTTATGGAACTACTTTCATTGTTTTGCAAAACAATGTGACAACATACATGTATGTTGTATGTGACAACATACAAATTTGGCTTTTTTTAAATAAACTGTAAATTTTTATTGAAGAGAAAAATCGGCAGTTGTCAAAATAAAAAAAAAATTAGGTTTAAGAATTCCTGATACATTAAGTATTTAATTTTTACATATAAACATAGTTTGCAATGTTATTTTACTTGGTTGTGGTGCTGATACTTTCATATGGATTTTTCGGTAGCGTCTACAAAGAGAAAATGTTTCATTATAGACCTGTTTTTACTGTAGTAAACTTAGAATTTTTTTGTAAATGAAGATAAACACTCCCAGTATATTTCTTCAGCAACAAGGCAAATTAGTTGTCGTGCCCTCTAACATTAAGAAAGGAATAAAACAAATGAGTGGACGAGAATATGAGGAATTCCAAATCCTTTTATAACAGCTTGAGTGATAACTGTGACAGAGAGAACTCCACCGCACCCCCAGACTGATTGATTAATTAACAATTCTAGGGAAATAATTAAGGAAAATTCATTTTTTTCTTTCTCTCTTCTTCTTATCATTTCATTTCCTATCCTATTTTATTTATTTATTTCTTAAACTTTTGACCGACGTCCCAAGATTCGTTAAAGTGAATCTTACGATAAAAAAAAAAAAATAGTAATGAATTCTGTATGGGATACAGAGCTGAAAAAAGGTTCAAGGTAGAAATAAAAACAACTTAAGTGGATCTTTCGGTGGAGATAGTAATAAAGTCTGCGTGGTAAAAGCAAGAATAAATTTAAGCTAAAGATCTAGACGATATAAGTGGATTTACCTTCTTTCAAGTACTGACTGTCTGCACAGGATTAGCATGGGGTACTGAATCTAAATTTTAAATATCTCTTTAAATCATATGTGGAAAAAGTTGGTCAGCTTGGCGATTTACATATCATTATGCATGGGCGTGCCCAGAGACTATCGAAATCCCGCCCACAAATTATATAAGCATGGTACGACGCCCACAGAGCAGTACGGATTAGATCGAGGAAGACGAGAGATCAAGAGAGACAGAGAAAGGTCCAGTACAGAACCCATCCGAGAATAATCTTAGAATTTCGGGCGAAACCAAGATTAGCCTGGAACTGGGGGTTCGAAGCAAGAGCCGAGACAAAAAATTATTTTTCTGTTAAGATAACCAAGAACGATAATTGCCTCCCTTATACCTGTTTGATCTGTATGGAGGTAAATACTTTTAATTCGGTAGAGAACTAGTATACAAAGCATTACTCAAGAGGTGGGAAGCGCTGGTAAGTTGTCAATTCAATAAAAAGGGATAAATAGAAGTGAAGATAAAAAGAAAAAGAAAAATCTGTGAAGTCAGGTGACCAAATTTCAAAATAAATGAAAACATAAATGGCTTCTACCAGAAGTGAAGACTTAGAAGAAGGGAAATAACGCAAAAAAAAGGAATCCCGGCAAATTGTGTGTTGTCTTCAAACTTGTCTTTACTTTAGCTATTTGGAACTAAAGGCATATTTCTTTTTACTTGCATTTATCTCGTTTGTAAGTTTTGGCTGTTTAAATATATAAAGGTAAATACTGTTAATTTAGTATGATACATGTTCCTGTTAGAGCCACTAATCAGTAGCATATATGGAAGATCTAAATGATATAACGTACGTTAAACTAAAACATTGAATAACTGCACCTAATTGCTCTTGATCTGAACAATAAAAAACTAAAAAATAAAAAACTAAAACATTGAATAACTGCACCTAATTGCTCTTGATCTGAACAATAAAAAAATATTGAATAGCTGAACTTTAAGTTAAAACTTTTGTTAAGAGAAGAAAAAGTTACTCTCTGAATATATATCACTAGAAGCCATGGGAAACAGCATGGTAGATGTGAAGTAAGGTGGATGAATCCAAAATTGGGTCAACAGCGTAGCTCACCAGGTGGAAGAAATTCAAGGTCAACTGCCAGGGTCAAATAGTTCAGTCAGTTGATGAAAAAATAAAACAGCCAACGAACTCTATCATGACTCAAAATCAAAACACTTGTCCCAGCCGTATCGCCCTTCGCGCGGAAAAGAAGGGGGTGTTCTGTTGAGGTTCAGCCATAGAGTTCAAAATCAAACCCAATCCTCAGATGCGACCTTTAATATTAGGACTTTAGAATAGGACAGTTACGTGCGCTAACAGCGTCTCCAGCAAAGCGCAACATAGACATAGTATGCATACTCTTGTATGCATACTATGTCTACAGTGAACAATGTACAATGGTACTGGATATCTCCATATATATATATATATATATATATGTCTCAGTATCTGCATGGAAAAACTCCGTCAACGCCGTCATAGGAGGAGTAGGAATGCTTGTGCCTTAAAATCCCTTAATAGCATCGAGAAAATACTACTGAAAATGATGTGTGCTTCATGTGTGCAATCCCTTCACAAAATTATCTCCTGCTACAGTCCCACCAATTCCAGTGATGAAACGGACGGCATACAACGACCTATCTTCCCTTATTCACAGCATTCCCAAATACAACGAACTTATCATTGGAGGAGACATGAACGCTTAAGTAGGCATAGAGGAAAGTAATAAATTCAACTTACACAACTAGTGAAACAGAAATGGGGAATATCTTACAGACTTCTCACTCGAACGCAGACTAACATGCCTTAAATTCTGGTCAATCTAGCCCACTCATACTGGATCTGCAGTATGAGAGGACTAGCTCCAGGAGACACGTGCTTGGAAAGAGGTTCATCTTTCAGCAGATTTGAGTTCCCGTTTAAGCAACTATCTGTTGCTTTCTGTTAATTCTGAGCTGGAGGGAATAGAGAATTTTAGTCCGTGCTTGAGCAAGAACTCTCTGGTTCCACTAAGGGAATAGTTTGAATAGTTGTTTATTTACAAATCAAAGAGATTTATTAGTGAATCTAACCAACTGTGTGATGTTTTGACTCAATAATTCTATCGGTCTTTTCGTCTAGAGCTCCGAGACAGAAGTGTATGGTGTCAAATACTGATAGAATATCGTTGACGATAATGGCATCTGAGAGAGGCTAGTTTGTTTATTTTAAGATAGTATCGACATTTTTTGGGTCGTTACCAAAATCTAACATTAAAATAAATCAACAAAACAAAACAAAAAAACTACTAGATGTAAAGGTCCCAATGCTAAAAATAAATAAGTCGGAGCTAAAAACAAACGAGACATTTATTATACAAGTTACAAATGGTTTATTCTATAAAGCGGGCAAAAACAGACTACAGCTAGTTACAGCATAAAAGTCCCTATGCAGGAAATAATTCATTAACAAAGCTTATGCTTTGTTAATGAATTATTTCCTGCATAACATGGTAACATTGGAAAAAGTATCTAAATTTACATGTATCTTACTTCCTGTAAATGGCTGAAACCGACTCCCTTTGTTCTTTTCCTTTCAAGTTTGAGAAAGTTTTCTTTTCCTTTCAAGTTTGAGAAAGTTCATGTTGTCTGTGTGGAGAGTTTGTAGTTTAGTTCGAGACTTTTTTCTTTAGTTTCTTTCTTTCTTTCTTTCTTGTGGTCTGAGGGAAGAGTCTATACTTTAGTTGGTGACCTCTTTTTTCTCTTTCGTTGGAGACTTCTTTTTTTTTTTCTTTAGTTTCTTTACTCTTTTCTTTTTTTTTTTTCCTTTTCTTTAGTTTCTTCTTTCTTTCTGTTCAGAATCTACAGATCTTTTAGACCTAAATTATTCCGGTTTGTTTTTTCGGGAGATAGCTAATAAACAAATCGGCAACTTCTAGTCATTACGTCATCTCTCTGCTTGACCATAAAAGCGACCTTCTCAAAAAATTCGGGCCTGCATCTCTCAGAAACTACTTCTCTCTGCTAGACCTTGAAAAAAACTTCTCCACGAGCTATATCCGATATGTCTTCATGTGTTATCGAGAAAAGAGAGCGAAATTTTACTTCCTTCTTACACTTCTAAAAAAAAAACCACCACAATAGCAGCTACAAGCCCACCGTTTTGGCCAATCCGAAAAGAAACAGCTATGTCTCTTTCTGCCAAGTGGGTGAACTAAAATTTCTTTTTTTAAATCTGCAACTGTAGTTAAAATAGCAATTCGTTCCTCTTCCCTCAGTGAACAAGTCCTACTCCCAACATTTTTTACTATAGGGTTAATCGAGGAAGAATGTGGAGACTTACTTTAGTTCGTGATCTACAAATCCAGACCTAGACAAAACATAGTGGGGATACACTATTGATGTTGGACTTCTACCTACACCGAAACCACCTCAAGGAAGCGAAGTCCCTTCGCAACAACTGCATAATTATAACATGACCCGAAAAAAGCGTCGGAGTGGTGATATTAAACACAAGATTACCTCAGTAAGATGGATGATATCCTCGACCACAACCAAATTTAATATCTTAAGCAGTGTCGAAGAATGTGATAAAACAATGCATACAACAGAAACTACTGGTTCTACAACCAACATCTCATTCCCCAAAAGATCTATGAAAAAATATGCCCTGTCGGCTCGCAAAGACTACGACTTTATGGACTCCTCAAAATTCATTAATAATGCTCTCAGACCAATTTTATCAATGGTCGTCTTGCTTAGTGGTTTGCAGAAATTCTCGAACTTACGGTACAGTTCAATTCCCGACTTTGTATTAGTGGTTCTTTCACTTTTGCTAACCAGATTAAATACACGTATAGATTGTAACAATTCATTGTTTTTTTTCATTCGACATAGTGAGTCTATATACTAACGTTCTTTTTAACATCTGTGCTAATATCCTGTACTGTAGCCAGATGGACCCCACCTCCTGTGCCTGAAAATATGTTTTTGCTAAACTGCACACATTTACTACCTATGTGCATCAGCACATAGCTAGTAAATGTGTGTAGTTTAGCATCCATAACGCAATGTACTAACAAATCGACGGAATTAGTATGGGTAGTCTTCTTGACCCTCGACCGAGTCGTCAATCAAGAGATGTACCTGTGTAAATAAGCGGAAGAACAGCGGAAGCAGTTGTATGTCAGACAATTATATAACCAGGTGCCTGAGGCGATTCGAGCCAGTTGGAGCCAGATGGAGACAAGATGCCGAATTGAGAACAAGCGGCAGACAGAGGGCTTTGGGCCCTCAGTGACCCACAGTTGAGCAACCAAGCCAAGATGAGGAAGAAGTGCTGCTATGGTCGAGAGAAGAACTTTGGGTCAAAATAACAGTCTGTCCCCGTCTCCAGCTCATCCCTCACACACAAGAAACATCACCCTTTCGAGAATAAAGTGTGAGAGATACATTTTTATAAAGAAGTGTGTTTGTTCGTTCGTTCGTTGAAGTTCGTCATTATATTTGATTATGTTTCTGCTTATATTTGTATTATGTATATGTATGTTGCTATACAACATTCTCAGCGCTGTGCTATCAAATATTTTTGTTGGTTTCTAAGAGGAAAGATTGTTTAAAATCACCAACAAGCCAGTATTTTATAAATGGTACGTAAATGACACTTTTGCTAGTTTTTCCTCAAGGTCGGAGAGCTGACGCTTTTTCTACACAATCAACTCCACCCAATGTTGACATTCACTTGTGATTTTAAGAATGACAACAACCTTCAATTGGACCGGAGAGGTATCCTGTGTATCTCAAGCTGTCCTAGATTGGTACTGCTTCTATGCAACTCTTAGAACAAATTAAACGATCTGTTAACTGGTGTTTTAATTCGGTTAAGTTGCGTGTAGTTCTAAAATCCGATGTGCTCAAACCTCAGACCCAACCTCAAACATAAACCTCAAAAACCTCGTGCTAATTTATCAGAAAATTTTCCTAATTTACAAATACGTATGTAAATGAGATGTTAGCTATATCGGACGCACGACTCAACGGTTAGATACATCAACACATCCCTTTTCACATAAGCAATAATTCCCTAACCCAATCCATAGAGTAGGGGGACATGTTATTTGGTCCTGCAAAATTTATGTTGGTTTGGTATATTATTTGCTTAGTGGAATGTTATTTTTGTTTATGTTTGGGAAAAGGCAAAATAGGCAAATGAAGTAAATGAAGTAATGATATGAAAGATGTGAAACGGCGCGGACAAAAGGAACATTCAAAACAAGGCGATATAAACAAAGCAAATTTATATATTTTATATTTCAACAATACATACAATGAAACATTTAAAACATTACTATGGTTCTATTACTGTTCGTGAAATAATCCTCTGTGTGTGTGTGTGTGTGTGTGTGACTAACACAAATAAAACTACAAAATGACTAAATAACAAAAGTGTCCTATGCATGTTGACTACGTATTTCTACTGTTTGTTTCTTTCTGTGGTTCGACGAAATTTCAGTTGTTTTTAAAGTTAAAAAAATCTCACCGAAATGAGTTGAGTCGTGCGTCCGATATTAAGAGAATGGTTTCGTGAGATATATATTTTTGTGGCGGTTAACGATTGAAATGAGAGCGTGATAGTATTCTCTCTGGAAGTCACAGTGGAGAGTGTGTTGGTCCTGTAAGTGAAATGTGAAAAAGAGGAAGAGTGTTGGAAGTGTTGGAGTGTTATGGAAAATACGTGTCATGAAGTAGGCTCCAAAAATGCGGGATGAAATTGAAATGCAGATGTAGTTTTAAGCACTGACAACGTGGTTCTGGTCAATGGATTCCCGTGACTGAATGTTTAGGTGCGTGTGCCATCTTTGTTTCGGGAACAAGTCCATTTTAAATTATAGGAGTGTAAGTCCTATAATAGTACCGGGCAATCCACCATTACCTATAGCATCTATTATCGAATCATAGCTGCGTATATTATGAATCTATGTTCTCCATTCTCGAGTCTTGCAATAACGAATTCTATCTATTCAAAGTTGAACTCAACAAACAAAGATTACTTTACACGTCTATCCTTTTCTGCAATCCACCTGGAGCAAGGAAAATTAATTCTACTCGTACCAATTCTCTTAGGGTGCGGTAAAAAAATTCTCCGTCTTTATGTTTTATCAGTTTCCCTCTTCTTTGTATTGCCGTTGTCCACAACTCCCGTCTAGTATCAGTTATACGATATAAAAATCTCTGACGAGACGTAACCGAATTGTTTTTAAGATATTTTAAATCGATTTAAAAATATTTTATACATTTTAAATATGAACACGCTTTTAAAAGCTATTTTCCGATTATACATGTATAGGGTTTCGAGGAATTATTAATTTGTTTAACACTATATTTTTTTTTAGGCAACACAAATGAATTACGAAACTTTTCTTTAACAACACAACAAAGAAAGTTTTTATTTGCAGCATGGAATATGGTTTGCTTTTGGTGCTGCAAGACTCGTGGAGTTTAGGCTTGTTAGTGTTGGAGGTGAAATGGCTTAGCGGGATGTTGAGATGGCAGCGTGTGTTGCGGGATGTGTGAGGGATTGTGTTTAGAGTCACTGTGTAGTTTTTTATCTGGTATTTGGGGGAGAGTATGCGTTATCTCCATTAATGTGGACCAGAAGTGGAACATGAGCTAGTGTGTCGAGAGCGGAGTTACGCTCGGATCGACATAGCCATTTTTTGGGGTGACATGAAGTGGTACCTGTGGAAGGCATGCTGAATGCATCCAATTCATATTCAACTGGGATCCCTTGTACGAAATCCATAAATTAGATGGTTCCTTCGTTGAGTGTCCATGTTGCTGCTGCTGGTGTTGCTATGTTAAAAAGCATCGCTAAGCAGGGACGACAAGACGAACGTCTGTTCTGGTCGCCGTCTCAAGCAAAAAAGAGTGGGTTTGGTCGCTCACCCGTTTTGCTAGCCGGAAATGAAGGTCCGGGCTGAATAGGATAAGTCATCCTGATTGGGTGAAATTAAGTGTTGAAATAAATTTGCGCGCCAAACCAAAATACGAGATTTTCCTCTTCTCTACACATGTATATGCATATGTAAATATATCAATTTGCACATATATGTAAATACACACACGTGCGTGTGTGCGCACGCACACACACACACGCACACACACACACACACACACACACACACAATGAAATGAATCCAATGGCACTTTTATTCATATGTGCTTTTAAAAGTCTTCCAATTAAACTTAGAGAGTTACATTGTTAAAGAATAGAATAAAACTCTTTTCAATGCCTAATATTGGACACAGCAAAAGTTTTAAGGTGTTAATAATTTTTCCATTTGAAAAATAAGGGTGTCATTGACAAGATATCTTTAATAATAAATAATACACAATACCAAATGATCTCGCATATATATCAAATATGTAAGCCGGCTTCCTTCAAAGCAAAAGATGCTGTGAATTCGAGTCTTGATGTCGAAGAAATAATGACCAGAGAGGAAAGCTACTAAAATTAAAAAGGTGAAAATAAAAAGATAATCAGACTATCCCAAGGGATATTTTGGAAAATTAACATAATACAATCTTTAAAAACAAAAAAAGAAGAAAAAAAACTCGAAGTGTATGCTTTTATAAAACCGGATCTATTTGGGCTACACCTGCGCTCACATGACGTAAGACTGAACTTTGCACTTTGCATATAACAAAATGATATCTCGACTAAGTTGTTTTACATTTTATCTGAAATGAATATTAATAACACCCACCTTTTTTTCTCATGAAACATTCTCTTAAACAAGGGAAATAACTCAGTAGCGCTTATGTGAATGAAGTTTTAATTCATTTCTGCTAACGACACTTTCAAACAAACCTCCCTTTAAACAGTTAGATGCAGAGCTAAAAAAAAAAACCTCCCTTTAAACAGTTGAATGCAGAGCTAAAAATATATAATGCATTTTTTATAAACAAATAGTTCTCTATAAGTTTTCATCGAGAGGGGGCCCCTAATAATGAATAATAATTGTCATTCAATTTTTGGAGGAGGTCTACCTAGCTAAATTCTCTTCTTCTTTAATAGAAATGGTTATCCCCAAAAGGTTACCCCGAAAACGTAAAGAAAACTCGAAACGGAAACTTGCTTGTGGAGGTGGATAGACGAAAGCAGGCTGAAAACATCCTCCAGATGAAAAGCTTCCATACTACTAAATGTAAAAGACTGAACACATCGAAGGGAAGTAGGAAACTGGCTTTGGCTACAATAAAGGAGATAACAGCAGACTTGAGAAAACAGGAAGTGACTAACATTAAAAGAATTACAATCAGAAAGGGTAGTGAGCAAATTGAGACCAACACCTACGTCCTGACACCTAATCAGCCCCATATTACAAAAAAAATGAAGCTCGGTTATTGCCTCAAAAGGGCTGAGAAGCTTAAAATATCACAGTTAGGCTTGCTGAGGACGACTCAGCCAACACGGAGGAAGAGTACTCAAACGAAAAGAAATGTCTAAAGACTATCCGGATCGTTTCTATAAAAATGAAAAGGAAATATTACAAGTAAAGTACAAGAGCAATATAACTTTATAATATAATGTAAGGTTCTACATAGGAGAAAATACCTACACCTCTGTTGCACGGAGGGCGGATCCAACCAATCAAGGCAACAGATATAGAACTCTGAGAGAGAAACTGATCCAGTGGGAACCGAATGATTGGCCAAAGTTTCAGGAGCACCAGAAAAAAACTACACTCGACTGAATTTCAGCAAGCACAAGCTCAACAAGTCACAAATAAAGACTATCAATGAGGTAGTCCAAGGAAAAGCACATATAGAATTTACCACTCAAACATGAACTACTCCTCCTCAAAGTGAAAAATCTCTTATATAAGCGCTGTTTTGTTAAAACAAAACAGCGCTTATATAAGTCCACCAAAAACAGCCAAAGACAGACAAAAAACTTGTTTTCTTAAAATAAAATTAAACAAAAATTTCAAGTTCCCATTAGTCGAGTTGGAAAGAAGGAAATTACTTTATAAATAATTACTCACCAAAAATGAACGGAAAGTCAGATGCTACTCATGCTATTAGCATTCCATCGAATAATTCTACAAAATGGGATTTTCTTCGCTGAATAAAAGTTTTAGTTTTATTTCTTTTCTTTTTCGATGAATCATATTAGGGTCTACAGGAGAGAATGTGCCTTTTGGATCCTTCTTCTCAATTGTTTTATTTGTTCACTGAATAAAAATGTATAAATCAATGCCCTATTATGCTGTGAGCAGGCTTAGAAGAGTTACGACGAAATGTGATCTGAAAAAATATCTGCGAGCATTATGAGAATATTGCGTGAATCTGGTTACGCATTCGCGATCAGGTGCTGGTTTAACGAACTTTATTTGAATTGTTCCACGGGAAATTTCTTTTGTTCGATATGCACATGGAGCTTTTTTTCATTACTTCTTTGAGGCGTCTTATACAATTGTCTCTATTACGCCCTATTAATTCCAATTTGACCCAGAAACTAGTACAGGTTGGCTGTTACGAATTGTCTAGCACCCATTTCAACGGTTTTCACAATCACGCTATACCCTCCTTTTCTGACTCTTTTTAAAGATCTTCACATTTGCTGGTTTAGATATTGCTTTTGTATAATCATTTTGCTATCCAGGTTGGTCAGCATATACCTCCTAACTTCCACTTGATCCAAGAAGATTTTGACCGATGTCTGATACCATGCGTTTGTGTATGTTCATATTTCCATGATAAAACTACTATTTGCAATGACTTTTTTACTAGATTCACGTAGCCGTACACTGGTTTTTAATTTTGTCAAAACGTAGATTTTGCGCTGTTTTCAATGGTTTAGCATACATAAAATTCACTATTTATATCGTAGGTTTTAGTATTGCCAATTATCATATTGTGTGCAGGTAAAAATAATAAATAATAAAAATACTATTCAAAATGTTTTCTTCTAGATTAACGTAGACGTACAATTTTTGTGAATTAGACAAAACAGAGAACAAACACGTAGTTTTTGCACAGTTTTCAATTTCTTTTAGCATTCATAAAATTCACTCTTTACTTAAAAAATTTAGAAATTACCACTTTACAGGTACATATTTTCATGATAAAAATGCAATTTTCAATGTTATTTTTTTTTTTTTTTTTGGAATCATTGGAAAAACATCATTGGAAAAACAGGATATATAATTCATTGGAAAAACATAATCATAATATATAATCATAATATATGATTATATATATAAAATATATAATATATAAAATATAATATTATATAAAATATAATATATAATAATATATAAAATATAAAATATAATAATATATAATATAATAATATATAATATATAAAATATAATATATAATAATATATAAAATATAATATATAATAATATATAATATATAATATATGAAATATAATATATAATAATATATAAAATATAAAATATAATAATATATAATATAATATGATAATATATAATATATAAAATATGATATATAATAATATATAAAATATAATATTATATAAAATAGAATGTATAAAATATAATATTATATAAAATATAATATATAATCATAATATATGATTATATATATAAAAACAGGGTATATATAATCATAATATATAGTCATAATATATAATCATTGGAAAAACAGGGTATATAATTCTAAAAACTATTTTAGAATTATATACCCTGTTTTTCCAATGATTTCAATGGTTTTAGCCTACATTTGCGTACACGTACACGGGTTTTTTAGTTGTGTGAATTAAAACGTATCTAAAAAGAGTACATTTTGCATTATTTTCAGTGATTTTAGCAGATAAACTTTACTGTTTATATCAAAAGTTTAGTATTGTCACTTATCCAATCGTGTACAAGTACATATTTTATTTTGTTGCATAAAAGGAGCAACAGCATCTTTTTTTTTTTTTTGTTTCCTGCAGACTGTCAGTTTGACAGACAGAGCGAGCAAACGAGCGGAGAAAAATGACTAGGACATCTAATAACGAGGAGAGTGAAGGGGAAAGTCGGTATGGAAGACAAAAAACAGAAGCCATTTCCTTCCATCGTACATTTGCCTACTAGTCCCGACTTGGAAGTCGGGACTAGTAGGCAATTTGATCCAACAACTCAAAACTACAATGGGGTTTTTGGTTTTGTGACTTAGAGTCAAAACATAGTAAAAATGCATTGTTTTCGTACTTTCTATAGTTTTGGCAATCTACTCATGTGCAGGTACATATTTTCATGAGAAAAACCGAGTGCAGGTACATATTTACTATTCGTACTTTCAATAGTTTTAGCAAACTGTTTGTATCAATGGTTTACTATTAATCGTACACATTTTTACATATTTTTATGACGAAAATACTATTTACAATGTTATTGTTGGAATTCGGGTAGCAATCTTGTTTTCCAATTTAATAAAGGGAGTAACATGCCCCTACTCATATATGCTCTATTCATCGCTGAAGAAAAGTAGACGAATTTATAGACTTCTCCGTCAATACTGTTACAAGAGATCTTGCCTTGATTTGAAAAAACAAAAAGAAAGAAAAGAAGAAAAGAAAAAAAAAACAGAAGTTAACACTTCGAGTTCCCAACCCAAAATGAAAAGTTAGTCGCTCACGCATGGGCTCCGCGCAGAACTTCCGTTTGCGATAAATTAACAAAAAAAAAAATACATTAATAAATATCCAATCGGAACGCTTCCCGCGGGGCACAAAAATTGCCGTTCTGAGCCTACAGAAAACGTATAAATAGACGGACCAAATAATCATCAGGCAGTTGCGTTCCTACACCACAGACTTGTTCCCTCACACGACCCGTGTTAAGGATTCTTCACCCCGTCTGGCGCCTGTCATCCGATACATCAAACGCTCTCCGCAGCTACCAACGTATCCTAATTCCGAGAAAACCATCCCTTCACCACATGACAAGTACAGTACATGAACTTTGTAGCTACTGCCACTGAATTCATTCTTTGACTGTGAATGTATTTCTCCGTTCTACTCTCTGTACTTAATCTATCTATAAAAAATTTCTATAACATCATTACTGTGTTATTGTGAGTATCTATACGTTCTTTGTTTTGCAACCATACGCATTTCTCGCCCACAACTCAGAATATAACACTGGTGTCAAGCGTGCAGCAAAACAAGTATGGAATACTCCGGCCTTTCTCGATCAGAAATCTTGGAACTTATAAAACAGCAAAAAGCAGCGATTCTCCAAACGAAAATTGACATGGAGCCGGCAGATAACCCGCAAGCACAATTAATCATTAGTGAACTGAAAACAGACCTCCACAAACTTTTAACTGCTCTGCAAACTACCGCACACGATCGATCGCACACATTGCAACAACACACCACAAACTATGAGCTTCTATTGCGACAGCAGTAACTTCGGGACGCCACAAAATCCATCCGGACCTTCGAACCGGGCAGCGATGTAAACCGCTTCATTACCGACCTTAATAAGGCTTACACCATACACGTTAAGCCAGAATTAAGGGAATATCCTGCAATGGAGAAGGAGTTTGTCAAGCTGGCAAAGCAACTACTGAACGAAGGCATCTTCCAGCAGATGGAGGACTCAAGACAGCCTACGTCCACGTTCTAGGAACTAAAGGCTTACCTTATATCCACCCAAGGGAGCCAAATGACAAACTTCCAGTACCTAAGCCGAGCATGGGACCTTCAGCGACATGAGGGAGAGAAACTCACTGATTTTGCAGGCCGACTTGAAAACACAATCCGAGAGGCCACAGTCCACATCACGGCAAAATTCAAGTCGGACAGACAAAATGCTGAGATGACGGCCGAAACTGCATTTTCCCTAATGGGGGCCATGCTCATGAGTGAAAAGATCAAGGCATGGACACCTAACATCTATCCACACCTCGTCAAAACTATGGACAGACACTACTCAGCGGGTGGTATAGCCAGCGATGCGCAACGCTATCTTGATCGTGGTATCAAAACGGACATCACCACCGCCGCTGAAACCACTGCGCTGATGGCGAGCCAACCTACACACTCTGACAAACCTCGTAGCCTTGAAAGTGACAAGATACTAGCCGACATACAGCTACAGTTGCTGGATCTGAACAAGCAACTGCGGCAAACCCACAGGCGGAACCCATCCATCGTTGACTGGAAAAGTCGAACCGCCCCCACCTACAACATGAAGCACAACCGGGCACAAAGAAGCGCTGGCCAACCCAGCCAACAAGCAATGTGCAAAAATTTTTTACGAGGCCGCGCATGCTTTAAGGGCAACAGGTGCCCATATTTTCACCCCCCTCATGCTCAAGCACACATAGCGACCACTGACACCGGTTTACCTGGAATAGATAGCGATCAGCACAACCATGAACACGCGACGCGCTTCGACGAACTGGATTTTCGGTTGGGACCGAACGAGATGTGATGACTCGTTCCCAGGTCCATGTATCCACTCAGCATCATCACACATTTAACGTTCAAATCCAACCTGATCTCCGATCGCCCCTTGTTCAGATCAACCTCCGCAACAACGGCATCACATTCTCCGGTGTAGGCATGCTAGATTCCGGATGCACGACTTGCATCATTCCCATTTCTCGCTTACCTGAAGATGCAAGAAGACACATATCCAAAACCAACATCCGAGTCAAAGGAATCGGAGGGAACATCTCTATTCTGGGCAAGCTCACCTGCGACATTACCTTGGGTGACGATACTTCCCCCGCTTTCTGCAACGTCGACACACTGATCACGACATCAGACATTCCCATCTTGATCGGTCAGAACATACTCGGCCACCACACACTGTTATCCTATACTATCGATAACCAGAAGGCGACTGTAGAACTTGCGCGCACACTCCCATCTGGCAAGCTAAAACATACTGTCCCGCTCTCTACAACCGTCCATCCAAGGATAAAACCGACCCACAACCTTTCACACGGCACCCTAACCGTTTCCAACGAGGCTGACCACAAAATGGAAGCCAAACTGAACCGCAGCATCTTCAAAGACCCGATACAAGTCGATGACAAGGTGCTACTCCACCGACCGCAATCCGCAACAGCCCACTTGTCTCACCTGCCTTGGATAGGTGACTTTGAGGTCACCAAAACGAACGGTTTGGTAGTTCAAGTGAAAAACGACAACTGTGAAACGCATTGGGTTCACCGTGGACACGTCCGTCGACTCGTACCACGACCAAATGACCTGCAACACATGCATCGACCACCCCCACCTCCAGCTCTATCCCCACCTCACCAAATTCCCAATCACCCGTCGACACGACCACTCCTATCTCCTTGTCCACCCCGGCACCCGTTGTCACAACTCCCTACACTTTCGTCAGGGGAGCATCTTGTCGCAAATGACTGCAGTTCCGGAGACAATACCCAAAACCCAACGAAACGAACAACACGAGGGCAACTCCCAGCACGCTTTAAAGACTTCGTTATGTGCCAAAAAACAAAATAAATAATACATAACCTCAAAAAAAAAAAAAAAAAAAAAAAAAAAAAAACACGCACGCAAGCAAGCACTAACAACATAGCAACTTCAAATCATGGTAAGATCTGGGGGAGCTGTTACAAGACGAGATCTTGCCTTGATTTGAAAAAACAAAAAGAAAGAAAAGAAGAAAAGAAAAAAAAAACGGAAGTTAACACTTCGAGTTCCCAACCCAAAATGAAAAGTTAGTCGCTCACGCATGGGCTCCGCGCAGAACTTCCGTTTGCGATAAATTAACAAAAAAAAAATACATTAATAAATATCCAATCGGAACGCTTCCCGCGGGGCACAAAAATTGCCGTTCTGAGCCTACAGAAAACGTATAAATAGACGGACCAAATAATCATCAGGCAGTTGCGTTCCTACACCACAGACTTGTTCCCTCACACGACCCGTGTTAAGGATTCTTCACCCCGTCTGGCGCCTGTCATCCGATACATCAAACGCTCTCCGCAGCTACCAACGTATCCTAATTCCGAGAAAACCATCCCTTCACCACATGACAAGTACAGTACATGAACTTTGTAGCTACTGCCACTGAATTCATTCTTTGACTGTGAATGTATTTCTCCGTTCTACTCTCTGTACTTAATCTATCTATAAAAAATTTCTATAACATCATTACTGTGTTATTGTGAGTATCTATACGTTCTTTGTTTTGCAACCATACGCATTTCTCGCCCACAACTCAGAATATAACACTGGTGTCAAGCGTGCAGCAAAACAAGTATGGAATACTCCGGCCTTTCTCGATCAGAAATCTTGGAACTTATAAAACAGCAAAAAGCAGCGATTCTCCAAACGAAAATTGACATGGAGCCGGCAGATAACCCGCAAGCACAATTAATCATTAGTGAACTGAAAACAGACCTCCACAAACTTTTAACTGCTCTGCAAACTACCGCACACGATCGATCGCACACATTGCAACAACACACCACAAACTATGAGCTTCTATTGCGACAGCAGTAACTTCGGGACGCCACAAAATCCATCCGGACCTTCGAACCGGGCAGCGATGTAAACCGCTTCATTACCGACCTTAATAAGGCTTACACCATACACGTTAAGCCAGAATTAAGGGAATATCCTGCAATGGAGAAGGAGTTTGTCAAGCTGGCAAAGCAACTACTGAACGAAGGCATCTTCTAGCAGATGGAGGACTCAAGACAGCCTACGTCCACGTTCGAGGAACTAAAGGCTTACCTTATATCCACCCACGGGAGCCAAATGACAAACTTCCAGTACCTAAGCCGAGCATGGGACCTTCAGCGACATGAGGGAGAGAAACTCACTGATTTTGCAGGCCGACTTGAAAACACAATCCGAGAGGCCACAGTCCACATCACGGCAAAATTCAAGTCGGACAGACAAAATGCTGAGATGACGGCCGAAACTGCATTTTCCCTAATGGGGGCCATGCTCATGAGTGAAAAGATCAAGGCATGGACACCTAACATCTATCCACACCTCGTCAAAACTATGGACAGACACTACTCAGCGGGTGGTATAGCCAGCGATGCGCAACGCTATCTTGATCGTGGTATCAAAACGGACATCACCACCGCCGCTGAAACCACTGCGCTGATGGCGAGCCAACCTACACACTCTGACAAACCTCGTAGCCTTGAAAGTGACAAGATACTAGCCGACATACAGCTACAGTTGCTGGATCTGAACAAGCAACTGCGGCAAACCCACAGGCGGAACCCATCCATCGTTGACTGGAAAAGTCGAACCGCCCCCACCTACAACATGAAGCACAACCGGGCACAAAGAAGCGCTGGCCAACCCAGCCAACAAGCAATGTGCAAAAATTTTTTACGAGGCCGCGCATGCTTTAAGGGCAACAGGTGCCCATATTTTCACCCCCCTCATGCTCAAGCACACATAGCGACCACTGACACCGGTTTACCTGGAATAGATAGCGATCAGCACAACCATGAACACGCGACGCGCTTCGACGAACTGGATTTTCGGTTGGGACCGAACGAGATGTGATGACTCGTTCCCAGGTCCATGTATCCACTCAGCATCATCACACATTTAACGTTCAAATCCAACCTGATCTCCGATCGCCCCTTGTTCAGATCAACCTCCGCAACAACGGCATCACATTCTCCGGTGTAGGCATGCTAGATTCCGGATGCACGACTTGCATCATTCCCATTTCTCGCTTACCTGAAGATGCAAGAAGACACATATCCAAAACCAACATCCGAGTCAAAGGAATCGGAGGGAACATCTCTATTCTGGGCAAGCTCACCTGCGACATTACCTTGGGTGACGATACTTCCCCCGCTTTCTGCAACGTCGACACACTGATCACGACATCAGACATTCCCATCTTGATCGGTCAGAACATACTCGGCCACCACACACTGTTATCCTATACTATCGATAACCAGAAGGCGACTGTAGAACTTGCGCGCACACTCCCATCTGGCAAGCTAAAACATACTGTCCCGCTCTCTACAACCGTCCATCCAAGGATAAAACCGACCCACAACCTTTCACACGGCACCCTAACCGTTTCCAACGAGGCTGACCACAAAATGGAAGCCAAACTGAACCGCAGCATCTTCAAAGACCCGATACAAGTCGATGACAAGGTGCTACTCCACCGACCGCAATCCGCAACAGCCCACTTGTCTCACCTGCCTTGGATAGGTGACTTTGAGGTCACCAAAACGAACGGTTTGGTAGTTCAAGTGAAAAACGACAACTGTGAAACGCATTGGGTTCACCGTGGACACGTCCGTCGACTCGTACCACGACCAAATGACCTGCAACACATGCATCGACCACCCCCACCTCCAGCTCTATCCCCACCTCACCAAATTCCCAATCACCCGTCGACACGACCACTCCTATCTCCTTGTCCACCCCGGCACCCGTTGTCACAACTCCCTACACTTTCGTCAGGGGAGCATCTTGTCGCAAATGACTGCAGTTCCGGAGACAATACCCAAAACCCAACGAAACGAACAACACGAGGGCAACTCCCAGCACGCTTTAAAGACTTCGTTATGTGCCAAAAAACAAAATAAATAATACATAACCTCAAAAAAAAAAAAAAAAAAAAAAAAAAAAAAACACGCACGCAAGCAAGCACTAACAACATAGCAACTTCAAATCATGGTAAGATCTGGGGGAGCTGTTACAAGACGAGATCTTGCCTTGATTTGAAAAAACAAAAAGAAAGAAAAGAAGAAAAGAAAAAAAAAACGGAAGTTAACACTTCGAGTTCCCAACCCAAAATGAAAAGTTAGTCGCTCACGCATGGGCTCCGCGCAGAACTTCCGTTTGCGATAAATTAACAAAAAAAAAATACATTAATAAATATCCAATCGGAACGCTTCCCGCGGGGCACAAAAATTGCCGTTCTGAGCCTACAGAAAACGTATAAATAGACGGACCAAATAATCATCAGGCAGTTGCGTTCCTACACCACAGACTTGTTCCCTCACACGACCCGTGTTAAGGATTCTTCACCCCGTCTGGCGCCTGTCATCCGATACATCAAACGCTCTCCGCAGCTACCAACGTATCCTAATTCCGAGAAAACCATCCCTTCACCACATGACAAGTACAGTACATGAACTTTGTAGCTACTGCCACTGAATTCATTCTTTGACTGTGAATGTATTTCTCCGTTCTACTCTCTGTACTTAATCTATCTATAAAAAATTTCTATAACATCATTACTGTGTTATTGTGAGTATCTATACGTTCTTTGTTTTGCAACCATACGCATTTCTCGCCCACAACTCAGAATATAACACTGGTGTCAAGCGTGCAGCAAAACAAGTATGGAATACTCCGGCCTTTCTCGATCAGAAATCTTGGAACTTATAAAACAGCAAAAAGCAGCGATTCTCCAAACGAAAATTGACATGGAGCCGGCAGATAACCCGCAAGCACAATTAATCATTAGTGAACTGAAAACAGACCTCCACAAACTTTTAACTGCTCTGCAAACTACCGCACACGATCGATCGCACACATTGCAACAACACACCACAAACTATGAGCTTCTATTGCGACAGCAGTAACTTCGGGACGCCACAAAATCCATCCGGACCTTCGAACCGGGCAGCGATGTAAACCGCTTCATTACCGACCTTAATAAGGCTTACACCATACACGTTAAGCCAGAATTAAGGGAATATCCTGCAATGGAGAAGGAGTTTGTCAAGCTGGCAAAGCAACTACTGAACGAAGGCATCTTCCAGCAGATGGAGGACTCAAGACAGCCTACGTCCACGTTCGAGGAACTAAAGGCTTACCTTATATCCACCCACGGGAGCCAAATGACAAACTTCCAGTACCTAAGCCGAGCATGGGACCTTCAGCGACATGAGGGAGAGAAACTCACTGATTTTGCAGGCCGACTTGAAAACACAATCCGAGAGGCCACAGTCCACATCACGGCAAAATTCAAGTCGGACAGACAAAATGCTGAGATGACGGCCGAAACTGCATTTTCCCTAATGGGGGCCATGCTCATGAGTGAAAAGATCAAGGCATGGACACCTAACATCTATCCACACCTCGTCAAAACTATGGACAGACACTACTCAGCGGGTGGTATAGCCAGCGATGCGCAACGCTATCTTGATCGTGGTATCAAAACGGACATCACCACCGCCGCTGAAACCACTGCGCTGATGGCGAGCCAACCTACACACTCTGACAAACCTCGTAGCCTTGAAAGTGACAAGATACTAGCCGACATACAGCTACAGTTGCTGGATCTGAACAAGCAACTGCGGCAAACCCACAGGCGGAACCCATCCATCGTTGACTGGAAAAGTCGAACCGCCCCCACCTACAACATGAAGCACAACCGGGCACAAAGAAGCGCTGGCCAACCCAGCCAACAAGCAATGTGCAAAAATTTTTTACGAGGCCGCGCATGCTTTAAGGGCAACAGGTGCCCATATTTTCACCCCCCTCATGCTCAAGCACACATAGCGACCACTGACACCGGTTTACCTGGAATAGATAGCGATCAGCACAACCATGAACACGCGACGCGCTTCGACGAACTGGATTTTCGGTTGGGACCGAACGAGATGTGATGACTCGTTCCCAGGTCCATGTATCCACTCAGCATCATCACACATTTAACGTTCAAATCCAACCTGATCTCCGATCGCCCCTTGTTCAGATCAACCTCCGCAACAACGGCATCACATTCTCCGGTGTAGGCATGCTAGATTCCGGATGCACGACTTGCATCATTCCCATTTCTCGCTTACCTGAAGATGCAAGAAGACACATATCCAAAACCAACATCCGAGTCAAAGGAATCGGAGGGAACATCTCTATTCTGGGCAAGCTCACCTGCGACATTACCTTGGGTGACGATACTTCCCCCGCTTTCTGCAACGTCGACACACTGATCACGACATCAGACATTCCCATCTTGATCGGTCAGAACATACTCGGCCACCACACACTGTTATCCTATACTATCGATAACCAGAAGGCGACTGTAGAACTTGCGCGCACACTCCCATCTGGCAAGCTAAAACATACTGTCCCGCTCTCTACAACCGTCCATCCAAGGATAAAACCGACCCACAACCTTTCACACGGCACCCTAACCGTTTCCAACGAGGCTGACCACAAAATGGAAGCCAAACTGAACCGCAGCATCTTCAAAGACCCGATACAAGTCGATGACAAGGTGCTACTCCACCGACCGCAATCCGCAACAGCCCACTTGTCTCACCTGCCTTGGATAGGTGACTTTGAGGTCACCAAAACGAACGGTTTGGTAGTTCAAGTGAAAAACGACAACTGTGAAACGCATTGGGTTCACCGTGGACACGTCCGTCGACTCGTACCACGACCAAATGACCTGCAACACATGCATCGACCACCCCCACCTCCAGCTCTATCCCCACCTCACCAAATTCCCAATCACCCGTCGACACGACCACTCCTATCTCCTTGTCCACCCCGGCACCCGTTGTCACAACTCCCTACACTTTCGTCAGGGGAGCATCTTGTCGCAAATGACTGCAGTTCCGGAGACAATACCCAAAACCCAACGAAACGAACAACACGAGGGCAACTCCCAGCACGCTTTAAAGACTTCGTTATGTGCCAAAAAACAAAATAAATAATACATAACCTCAAAAAAAAAAAAAAAAAAAAAAAAAAAAAAACACGCACGCAAGCAAGCACTAACAACATAGCAACTTCAAATCATGGTAAGATCTGGGGGAGCTGTTACAAGACGAGATCTTGCCTTGATTTGAAAAAACAAAAAGAAAGAAAAGAAGAAAAGAAAAAAAAAACGGAAGTTAACACTTCGAGTTCCCAACCCAAAATGAAAAGTTAGTCGCTCACGCATGGGCTCCGCGCAGAACTTCCGTTTGCGATAAATTAACAAAAAAAAAATACATTAATAAATATCCAATCGGAACGCTTCCCGCGGGGCACAAAAATTGCCGTTCTGAGCCTACAGAAAACGTATAAATAGACGGACCAAATAATCATCAGGCAGTTGCGTTCCTACACCACAGACTTGTTCCCTCACACGACCCGTGTTAAGGATTCTTCACCCCGTCTGGCGCCTGTCATCCGATACATCAAACGCTCTCCGCAGCTACCAACGTATCCTAATTCCGAGAAAACCATCCCTTCACCACATGACAAGTACAGTACATGAACTTTGTAGCTACTGCCACTGAATTCATTCTTTGACTGTGAATGTATTTCTCCGTTCTACTCTCTGTACTTAATCTATCTATAAAAAATTTCTATAACATCATTACTGTGTTATTGTGAGTATCTATACGTTCTTTGTTTTGCAACCATACGCATTTCTCGCCCACAACTCAGAATATAACACTGGTGTCAAGCGTGCAGCAAAACAAGTATGGAATACTCCGGCCTTTCTCGATCAGAAATCTTGGAACTTATAAAACAGCAAAAAGCAGCGATTCTCCAAACGAAAATTGACATGGAGCCGGCAGATAACCCGCAAGCACAATTAATCATTAGTGAACTGAAAACAGACCTCCACAAACTTTTAACTGCTCTGCAAACTACCGCACACGATCGATCGCACACATTGCAACAACACACCACAAACTATGAGCTTCTATTGCGACAGCAGTAACTTCGGGACGCCACAAAATCCATCCGGACCTTCGAACCGGGCAGCGATGTAAACCGCTTCATTACCGACCTTAATAAGGCTTACACCATACACGTTAAGCCAGAATTAAGGGAATATCCTGCAATGGAGAAGGAGTTTGTCAAGCTGGCAAAGCAACTACTGAACGAAGGCATCTTCCAGCAGATGGAGGACTCAAGACAGCCTACGTCCACGTTCGAGGAACTAAAGGCTTACCTTATATCCACCCACGGGAGCCAAATGACAAACTTCCAGTACCTAAGCCGAGCATGGGACCTTCAGCGACATGAGGGAGAGAAACTCACTGATTTTGCAGGCCGACTTGAAAACACAATCCGAGAGGCCACAGTCCACATCACGGCAAAATTCAAGTCGGACAGACAAAATGCTGAGATGACGGCCGAAACTGCATTTTCCCTAATGGGGGCCATGCTCATGAGTGAAAAGATCAAGGCATGGACACCTAACATCTATCCACACCTCGTCAAAACTATGGACAGACACTACTCAGCGGGTGGTATAGCCAGCGATGCGCAACGCTATCTTGATCGTGGTATCAAAACGGACATCACCACCGCCGCTGAAACCACTGCGCTGATGGCGAGCCAACCTACACACTCTGACAAACCTCGTAGCCTTGAAAGTGACAAGATACTAGCCGACATACAGCTACAGTTGCTGGATCTGAACAAGCAACTGCGGCAAACCCACAGGCGGAACCCATCCATCGTTGACTGGAAAAGTCGAACCGCCCCCACCTACAACATGAAGCACAACCGGGCACAAAGAAGCGCTGGCCAACCCAGCCAACAAGCAATGTGCAAAAATTTTTTACGAGGCCGCGCATGCTTTAAGGGCAACAGGTGCCCATATTTTCACCCCCCTCATGCTCAAGCACACATAGCGACCACTGACACCGGTTTACCTGGAATAGATAGCGATCAGCACAACCATGAACACGCGACGCGCTTCGACGAACTGGATTTTCGGTTGGGACCGAACGAGATGTGATGACTCGTTCCCAGGTCCATGTATCCACTCAGCATCATCACACATTTAACGTTCAAATCCAACCTGATCTCCGATCGCCCCTTGTTCAGATCAACCTCCGCAACAACGGCATCACATTCTCCGGTGTAGGCATGCTAGATTCCGGATGCACGACTTGCATCATTCCCATTTCTCGCTTACCTGAAGATGCAAGAAGACACATATCCAAAACCAACATCCGAGTCAAAGGAATCGGAGGGAACATCTCTATTCTGGGCAAGCTCACCTGCGACATTACCTTGGGTGACGATACTTCCCCCGCTTTCTGCAACGTCGACACACTGATCACGACATCAGACATTCCCATCTTGATCGGTCAGAACATACTCGGCCACCACACACTGTTATCCTATACTATCGATAACCAGAAGGCGACTGTAGAACTTGCACGCACACTCCCATCTGGCAAGCTAAAACATACTGTCCCGCTCTCTACAACCGTCCATCCAAGGATAAAACCGACCCACAACCTTTCACACGGCACCCTAACCGTTTCCAACGAGGCTGACCACAAAATGGAAGCCAAACTGAACCGCAGCATCTTCAAAGACCCGATACAAGTCGATGACAAGGTGCTACTCCACCGACCGCAATCCGCAACAGCCCACTTGTCTCACCTGCCTTGGATAGGTGACTTTGAGGTCACCAAAACGAACGGTTTGGTAGTTCAAGTGAAAAACGACAACTGTGAAACGCATTGGGTTCACCGTGGACACGTCCGTCGACTCGTACCACGACCAAATGACCTGCAACACATGCATCGACCACCCCCACCTCCAGCTCTATCCCCACCTCACCAAATTCCCAATCACCCGTCGACACGACCACTCCTATCTCCTTGTCCACCCCGGCACCCGTTGTCACAACTCCCTACACTTTCGTCAGGGGAGCATCTTGTCGCAAATGACTGCAGTTCCGGAGACAATACCCAAAACCCAACGAAACGAACAACACGAGGGCAACTCCCAGCACGCTTTAAAGACTTCGTTATGTGCCAAAAAACAAAATAAATAATACATAACCTCAAAAAAAAAAAAAAAAAAAAAAAAAAAAAAAACACGCACGCAAGCAAGCACTAACAACATAGCAACTTCAAATCATGGTAAGATCTGGGGGAGCTGTTACAAGACGAGATCTTGCCTTGATTTGAAAAAACAAAAAGAAAGAAAAGAAGAAAAGAAAAAAAAAACGGAAGTTAACACTTCGAGTTCCCAACCCAAAATGAAAAGTTAGTCGCTCACGCATGGGCTCCGCGCAGAACTTCCGTTTGCGATAAATTAACAAAAAAAAAATACATTAATAAATATCCAATCGGAACGCTTCCCGCGGGGCACAAAAATTGCCGTTCTGAGCCTACAGAAAACGTATAAATAGACGGACCAAATAATCATCAGGCAGTTGCGTTCCTACACCACAGACTTGTTCCCTCACACGACCCGTGTTAAGGATTCTTCACCCCGTCTGGCGCCTGTCATCCGATACATCAAACGCTCTCCGCAGCTACCAACGTATCCTAATTCCGAGAAAACCATCCCTTCACCACATGACAAGTACAGTACATGAACTTTGTAGCTACTGCCACTGAATTCATTCTTTGACTGTGAATGTATTTCTCCGTTCTACTCTCTGTACTTAATCTATCTATAAAAAATTTCTATAACATCATTACTGTGTTATTGTGAGTATCTATACGTTCTTTGTTTTGCAACCATACGCATTTCTCGCCCACAACTCAGAATATAACACTGGTGTCAAGCGTGCAGCAAAACAAGTATGGAATACTCCGGCCTTTCTCGATCAGAAATCTTGGAACTTATAAAACAGCAAAAAGCAGCGATTCTCCAAACGAAAATTGACATGGAGCCGGCAGATAACCCGCAAGCACAATTAATCATTAGTGAACTGAAAACAGACCTCCACAAACTTTTAACTGCTCTGCAAACTACCGCACACGATCGATCGCACACATTGCAACAACACACCACAAACTATGAGCTTCTATTGCGACAGCAGTAACTTCGGGACGCCACAAAATCCATCCGGACCTTCGAACCGGGCAGCGATGTAAACCGCTTCATTACCGACCTTAATAAGGCTTACACCATACACGTTAAGCCAGAATTAAGGGAATATCCTGCAATGGAGAAGGAGTTTGTCAAGCTGGCAAAGCAACTACTGAACGAAGGCATCTTCCAGCAGATGGAGGACTCAAGACAGCCTACGTCCACGTTCGAGGAACTAAAGGCTTACCTTATATCCACCCACGGGAGCCAAATGACAAACTTCCAGTACCTAAGCCGAGCATGGGACCTTCAGCGACATGAGGGAGAGAAACTCACTGATTTTGCAGGCCGACTTGAAAACACAATCCGAGAGGCCACAGTCCACATCACGGCAAAATTCAAGTCGGACAGACAAAATGCTGAGATGACGGCCGAAACTGCATTTTCCCTAATGGGGGCCATGCTCATGAGTGAAAAGATCAAGGCATGGACACCTAACATCTATCCACACCTCGTCAAAACTATGGACAGACACTACTCAGCGGGTGGTATAGCCAGCGATGCGCAACGCTATCTTGATCGTGGTATCAAAACGGACATCACCACCGCCGCTGAAACCACTGCGCTGATGGCGAGCCAACCTACACACTCTGACAAACCTCGTAGCCTTGAAAGTGACAAGATACTAGCCGACATACAGCTACAGTTGCTGGATCTGAACAAGCAACTGCGGCAAACCCACAGGCGGAACCCATCCATCGTTGACTGGAAAAGTCGAACCGCCCCCACCTACAACATGAAGCACAACCGGGCACAAAGAAGCGCTGGCCAACCCAGCCAACAAGCAATGTGCAAAAATTTTTTACGAGGCCGCGCATGCTTTAAGGGCAACAGGTGCCCATATTTTCACCCCCCTCATGCTCAAGCACACATAGCGACCACTGACACCGGTTTACCTGGAATAGATAGCGATCAGCACAACCATGAACACGCGACGCGCTTCGACGAACTGGATTTTCGGTTGGGACCGAACGAGATGTGATGACTCGTTCCCAGGTCCATGTATCCACTCAGCATCATCACATATTTAACGTTCAAATCCAACCTGATCTCCGATCGCCCCTTGTTCAGATCAACCTCCGCAACAACGGCATCACATTCTCCGGTGTAGGCATGCTAGATTCCGGATGCACGACTTGCATCATTCCCATTTCTCGCTTACCTGAAGATGCAAGAAGACACATATCCAAAACCAACATCCGAGTCAAAGGAATCGGAGGGAACATCTCTATTCTGGGCAAGCTCACCTGCGACATTACCTTGGGTGACGATACTTCCCCCGCTTTCTGCAACGTCGACACACTGATCACGACATCAGACATTCCCATCTTGATCGGTCAGAACATACTCGGCCACCACACACTGTTATCCTATACTATCGATAACCAGAAGGCGACTGTAGAACTTGCACGCACACTCCCATCTGGCAAGCTAAAACATACTGTCCCGCTCTCTACAACCGTCCATCCAAGGATAAAACCGACCCACAACCTTTCACACGGCACCCTAACCGTTTCCAACGAGGCTGACCACAAAATGGAAGCCAAACTGAACCGCAGCATCTTCAAAGACCCGATACAAGTCGATGACAAGGTGCTACTCCACCGACCGCAATCCGCAACAGCCCACTTGTCTCACCTGCCTTGGATAGGTGACTTTGAGGTCACCAAAACGAACGGTTTGGTAGTTCAAGTGAAAAACGACAACTGTGAAACGCATTGGGTTCACCGTGGACACGTCCGTCGACTCGTACCACGACCAAATGACCTGCAACACATGCATCGACCACCCCCACCTCCAGCTCTATCCCCACCTCACCAAATTCCCAATCACCCGTCGACACGACCACTCCTATCTCCTTGTCCACCCCGGCACCCGTTGTCACAACTCCCTACACTTTCGTCAGGGGAGCATCTTGTCGCAAATGACTGCAGTTCCGGAGACAATACCCAAAACCCAACGAAACGAACAACACGAGGGCAACTCCCAGCACGCTTTAAAGACTTCGTTATGTGCCAAAAAACAAAATAAATAATACATAACCTCAAAAAAAAAAAAAAAAAAAAAAAAAAAAAAACACGCACGCAAGCAAGCACTAACAACATAGCAACTTCAAATCATGGTAAGATCTGGGGGAGCTGTTACAAGACGAGATCTTGCCTTGATTTGAAAAAACAAAAAGAAAGAAAAGAAGAAAAGAAAAAAAAAACGGAAGTTAACACTTCGAGTTCCCAACCCAAAATGAAAAGTTAGTCGCTCACGCATGGGCTCCGCGCAGAACTTCCGTTTGCGATAAATTAACAAAAAAAAAAATACATTAATAAATATCCAATCGGAACGCTTCCCGCGGGGCACAAAAATTGCCGTTCTGAGCCTACAGAAAACGTATAAATAGACGGACCAAATAATCATCAGGCAGTTGCGTTCCTACACCACAGACTTGTTCCCTCACACGACCCGTGGTTAAGGATTCTTCACCCCGTCTGGCGCCTGTCATCCGATACATCAAACGCTCTCCGCAGCTACCAACGTATCCTAATTCCGAGAAAACCATCCCTTCACCACATGACAAGTACAGTACATGAACTTTGTAGCTACTGCCACTGAATTCATTCTTTGACTGTGAATGTATTTCTCCGTTCTACTCTCTGTACTTAATCTATCTATAAAAAATTTCTATAACATCATTACTGTGTTATTGTGAGTATCTATACGTTCTTTGTTTTGCAACCATACGCATTTCTCGCCCACAACTCAGAATATAACACTGGTGTCAAGCGTGCAGCAAAACAAGTATGGAATACTCCGGCCTTTCTCGATCAGAAATCTTGGAACTTATAAAACAGCAAAAAGCAGCGATTCTCCAAACGAAAATTGACATGGAGCCGGCAGATAACCCGCAAGCACAATTAATCATTAGTGAACTGAAAACAGACCTCCACAAACTTTTAACTGCTCTGCAAACTACCGCACACGATCGATCGCACACATTGCAACAACACACCACAAACTATGAGCTTCTATTGCGACAGCAGTAACTTCGGGACGCCACAAAATCCATCCGGACCTTCGAACCGGGCAGCGATGTAAACCGCTTCATTACCGACCTTAATAAGGCTTACACCATACACGTTAAGCCAGAATTAAGGGAATATCCTGCAATGGAGAAGGAGTTTGTCAAGCTGGCAAAGCAACTACTGAACGAAGGCATCTTCCAGCAGATGGAGGACTCAAGACAGCCTACGTCCACGTTCGAGGAACTAAAGGCTTACCTTATATCCACCCACGGGAGCCAAATGACAAACTTCCAGTACCTAAGCCGAGCATGGGACCTTCAGCGACATGAGGGAGAGAAACTCACTGATTTTGCAGGCCGACTTGAAAACACAATCCGAGAGGCCACAGTCCACATCACGGCAAAATTCAAGTCGGACAGACAAAATGCTGAGATGACGGCCGAAACTGCATTTTCCCTAATGGGGGCCATGCTCATGAGTGAAAAGATCAAGGCATGGACACCTAACATCTATCCACACCTCGTCAAAACTATGGACAGACACTACTCAGCGGGTGGTATAGCCAGCGATGCGCAACGCTATCTTGATCGTGGTATCAAAACGGACATCACCACCGCCGCTGAAACCACTGCGCTGATGGCGAGCCAACCTACACACTCTGACAAACCTCGTAGCCTTGAAAGTGACAAGATACTAGCCGACATACAGCTACAGTTGCTGGATCTGAACAAGCAACTGCGGCAAACCCACAGGCGGAACCCATCCATCGTTGACTGGAAAAGTCGAACCGCCCCCACCTACAACATGAAGCACAACCGGGCACAAAGAAGCGCTGGCCAACCCAGCCAACAAGCAATGTGCAAAAATTTTTTACGAGGCCGCGCATGCTTTAAGGGCAACAGGTGCCCATATTTTCACCCCCCTCATGCTCAAGCACACATAGCGACCACTGACACCGGTTTACCTGGAATAGATAGCGATCAGCACAACCATGAACACGCGACGCGCTTCGACGAACTGGATTTTCGGTTGGGACCGAACGAGATGTGATGACTCGTTCCCAGGTCCATGTATCCACTCAGCATCATCACACATTTAACGTTCAAATCCAACCTGATCTCCGATCGCCCCTTGTTCAGATCAACCTCCGCAACAACGGCATCACATTCTCCGGTGTAGGCATGCTAGATTCCGGATGCACGACTTGCATCATTCCCATTTCTCGCTTACCTGAAGATGCAAGAAGACACATATCCAAAAC
Source organism: Sepioteuthis lessoniana (assembly GCA_963585895.1). Classification (NCBI taxonomy): domain Eukaryota; kingdom Metazoa; phylum Mollusca; class Cephalopoda; order Myopsida; family Loliginidae; genus Sepioteuthis; species Sepioteuthis lessoniana. The sequence goes on along the minus strand of CAUZXS010003292.1, from coordinate 52,178 downwards.
CAACATCCGAGTCAAAGGAATCGGAGGGAACATCTCTATTCTGGGCAAGCTCACCTGCGACATTACCTTGGGTGACGATACTTCCCCCGCTTTCTGCAACGTCGACACACTGATCACGACATCAGACATTCCCATCTTGATCGGTCAGAACATACTCGGCCACCACACACTGTTATCCTATACTATCGATAACCAGAAGGCGACTGTAGAACTTGCACGCACACTCCCATCTGGCAAGCTAAAACATACTGTCCCGCTCTCTACAACCGTCCATCCAAGGATAAAACCGACCCACAACCTTTCACACGGCACCCTAACCGTTTCCAACGAGGCTGACCACAAAATGGAAGCCAAACTGAACCGCAGCATCTTCAAAGACCCGATACAAGTCGATGACAAGGTGCTACTCCACCGACCGCAATCCGCAACAGCCCACTTGTCTCACCTGCCTTGGATAGGTGACTTTGAGGTCACCAAAACGAACGGTTTGGTAGTTCAAGTGAAAAACGACAACTGTGAAACGCATTGGGTTCACCGTGGACACGTCCGTCGACTCGTACCACGACCAAATGACCTGCAACACATGCATCGACCACCCCCACCTCCAGCTCTATCCCCACCTCACCAAATTCCCAATCACCCGTCGACACGACCACTCCTATCTCCTTGTCCACCCCGGCACCCGTTGTCACAACTCCCTACACTTTCGTCAGGGGAGCATCTTGTCGCAAATGACTGCAGTTCCGGAGACAATACCCAAAACCCAACGAAACGAACAACACGAGGGCAACTCCCAGCACGCTTTAAAGACTTCGTTATGTGCCAAAAAACAAAATAAATAATACATAACCTCAAAAAAAAAAAAAAAAAAAAAAAAAAAAAACACGCACGCAAGCAAGCACTAACAACATAGCAACTTCAAATCATGGTAAGATCTGGGGGAGCTGTTACAAGACGAGATCTTGCCTTGATTTGAAAAAACAAAAAGAAAGAAAAGAAGAAAAGAAAAAAAAACGGAAGTTAACACTTCGAGTTCCCAACCCAAAATGAAAAGTTAGTCGCTCACGCATGGGCTCCGCGCAGAACTTCCGTTTGCGATAAATTAACAAAAAAAAAAATACATTAATAAATATCCAATCGGAACGCTTCCCGCGGGGCACAAAAATTGCCGTTCTGAGCCTACAGAAAACGTATAAATAGACGGACCAAATAATCATCAGGCAGTTGCGTTCCTACACCACAGACTTGTTCCCTCACACGACCCGTGTTAAGGATTCTTCACCCCGTCTGGCGCCTGTCATCCGATACATCAAACGCTCTCCGCAGCTACCAACGTATCCTAATTCCGAGAAAACCATCCCTTCACCACATGACAAGTACAGTACATGAACTTTGTAGCTACTGCCACTGAATTCATTCTTTGACTGTGAATGTATTTCTCCGTTCTACTCTCTGTACTTAATCTATCTATAAAAAATTTCTATAACATCATTACTGTGTTATTGTGAGTATCTATACGTTCTTTGTTTTGCAACCATACGCATTTCTCGCCCACAACTCAGAATATAACACTGGTGTCAAGCGTGCAGCAAAACAAGTATGGAATACTCCGGCCTTTCTCGATCAGAAATCTTGGAACTTATAAAACAGCAAAAAGCAGCGATTCTCCAAACGAAAATTGACATGGAGCCGGCAGATAACCCGCAAGCACAATTAATCATTAGTGAACTGAAAACAGACCTCCACAAACTTTTAACTGCTCTGCAAACTACCGCACACGATCGATCGCACACATTGCAACAACACACCACAAACTATGAGCTTCTATTGCGACAGCAGTAACTTCGGGACGCCACAAAATCCATCCGGACCTTCGAACCGGGCAGCGATGTAAACCGCTTCATTACCGACCTTAATAAGGCTTACACCATACACGTTAAGCCAGAATTAAGGGAATATCCTGCAATGGAGAAGGAGTTTGTCAAGCTGGCAAAGCAACTACTGAACGAAGGCATCTTCCAGCAGATGGAGGACTCAAGACAGCCTACGTCCACGTTCGAGGAACTAAAGGCTTACCTTATATCCACCCACGGGAGCCAAATGACAAACTTCCAGTACCTAAGCCGAGCATGGGACCTTCAGCGACATGAGGGAGAGAAACTCACTGATTTTGCAGGCCGACTTGAAAACACAATCCGAGAGGCCACAGTCCACATCACGGCAAAATTCAAGTCGGACAGACAAAATGCTGAGATGACGGCCGAAACTGCATTTTCCCTAATGGGGGCCATGCTCATGAGTGAAAAGATCAAGGCATGGACACCTAACATCTATCCACACCTCGTCAAAACTATGGACAGACACTACTCAGCGGGTGGTATAGCCAGCGATGCGCAACGCTATCTTGATCGTGGTATCAAAACGGACATCACCACCGCCGCTGAAACCACTGCGCTGATGGCGAGCCAACCTACACACTCTGACAAACCTCGTAGCCTTGAAAGTGACAAGATACTAGCCGACATACAGCTACAGTTGCTGGATCTGAACAAGCAACTGCGGCAAACCCACAGGCGGAACCCATCCATCGTTGACTGGAAAAGTCGAACCGCCCCCACCTACAACATGAAGCACAACCGGGCACAAAGAAGCGCTGGCCAACCCAGCCAACAAGCAATGTGCAAAAATTTTTTACGAGGCCGCGCATGCTTTAAGGGCAACAGGTGCCCATATTTTCACCCCCCTCATGCTCAAGCACACATAGCGACCACTGACACCGGTTTACCTGGAATAGATAGCGATCAGCACAACCATGAACACGCGACGCGCTTCGACGAACTGGATTTTCGGTTGGGACCGAACGAGATGTGATGACTCGTTCCCAGGTCCATGTATCCACTCAGCATCATCACACATTTAACGTTCAAATCCAACCTGATCTCCGATCGCCCCTTGTTCAGATCAACCTCCGCAACAACGGCATCACATTCTCCGGTGTAGGCATGCTAGATTCCGGATGCACGACTTGCATCATTCCCATTTCTCGCTTACCTGAAGATGCAAGAAGACACATATCCAAAACCAACATCCGAGTCAAAGGAATCGGAGGGAACATCTCTATTCTGGGCAAGCTCACCTGCGACATTACCTTGGGTGACGATACTTCCCCCGCTTTCTGCAACGTCGACACACTGATCACGACATCAGACATTCCCATCTTGATCGGTCAGAACATACTCGGCCACCACACACTGTTATCCTATACTATCGATAACCAGAAGGCGACTGTAGAACTTGCGCGCACACTCCCATCTGGCAAGCTAAAACATACTGTCCCGCTCTCTACAACCGTCCATCCAAGGATAAAACCGACCCACAACCTTTCACACGGCACCCTAACCGTTTCCAACGAGGCTGACCACAAAATGGAAGCCAAACTGAACCGCAGCATCTTCAAAGACCCGATACAAGTCGATGACAAGGTGCTACTCCACCGACCGCAATCCGCAACAGCCCACTTGTCTCACCTGCCTTGGATAGGTGACTTTGAGGTCACCAAAACGAACGGTTTGGTAGTTCAAGTGAAAAACGACAACTGTGAAACGCATTGGGTTCACCGTGGACACGTCCGTCGACTCGTACCACGACCAAATGACCTGCAACACATGCATCGACCACCCCCACCTCCAGCTCTATCCCCACCTCACCAAATTCCCAATCACCCGTCGACACGACCACTCCTATCTCCTTGTCCACCCCGGCACCCGTTGTCACAACTCCCTACACTTTCGTCAGGGGAGCATCTTGTCGCAAATGACTGCAGTTCCGGAGACAATACCCAAAACCCAACGAAACGAACAACACGAGGGCAACTCCCAGCACGCTTTAAAGACTTCGTTATGTGCCAAAAAACAAAATAAATAATACATAACCTCAAAAAAAAAAAAAAAAAAAAAAAAAAAAAAACACGCACGCAAGCAAGCACTAACAACATAGCAACTTCAAATCATGGTAAGATCTGGGGGAGCTGTTACAAGACGAGATCTTGCCTTGATTTGAAAAAACAAAAAGAAAGAAAAGAAGAAAAGAAAAAAAAAACGGAAGTTAACACTTCGAGTTCCCAACCCAAAATGAAAAGTTAGTCGCTCACGCATGGGCTCCGCGCAGAACTTCCGTTTGCGATAAATTAACAAAAAAAAAATACATTAATAAATATCCAATCGGAACGCTTCCCGCGGGGCACAAAAATTGCCGTTCTGAGCCTACAGAAAACGTATAAATAGACGGACCAAATAATCATCAGGCAGTTGCGTTCCTACACCACAGACTTGTTCCCTCACACGACCCGTGTTAAGGATTCTTCACCCCGTCTGGCGCCTGTCATCCGATACATCAAACGCTCTCCGCAGCTACCAACGTATCCTAATTCCGAGAAAACCATCCCTTCACCACATGACAAGTACAGTACATGAACTTTGTAGCTACTGCCACTGAATTCATTCTTTGACTGTGAATGTATTTCTCCGTTCTACTCTCTGTACTTAATCTATCTATAAAAAATTTCTATAACATCATTACTGTGTTATTGTGAGTATCTATACGTTCTTTGTTTTGCAACCATACGCATTTCTCGCCCACAACTCAGAATATAACACTGGTGTCAAGCGTGCAGCAAAACAAGTATGGAATACTCCGGCCTTTCTCGATCAGAAATCTTGGAACTTATAAAACAGCAAAAAGCAGCGATTCTCCAAACGAAAATTGACATGGAGCCGGCAGATAACCCGCAAGCACAATTAATCATTAGTGAACTGAAAACAGACCTCCACAAACTTTTAACTGCTCTGCAAACTACCGCACACGATCGATCGCACACATTGCAACAACACACCACAAACTATGAGCTTCTATTGCGACAGCAGTAACTTCGGGACGCCACAAAATCCATCCGGACCTTCGAACCGGGCAGCGATGTAAACCGCTTCATTACCGACCTTAATAAGGCTTACACCATACACGTTAAGCCAGAATTAAGGGAATATCCTGCAATGGAGAAGGAGTTTGTCAAGCTGGCAAAGCAACTACTGAACGAAGGCATCTTCCAGCAGATGGAGGACTCAAGACAGCCTACGTCCACGTTCGAGGAACTAAAGGCTTACCTTATATCCACCCACGGGAGCCAAATGACAAACTTCCAGTACCTAAGCCGAGCATGGGACCTTCAGCGACATGAGGGAGAGAAACTCACTGATTTTGCAGGCCGACTTGAAAACACAATCCGAGAGGCCACAGTCCACATCACGGCAAAATTCAAGTCGGACAGACAAAATGCTGAGATGACGGCCGAAACTGCATTTTCCCTAATGGGGGCCATGCTCATGAGTGAAAAGATCAAGGCATGGACACCTAACATCTATCCACACCTCGTCAAAACTATGGACAGACACTACTCAGCGGGTGGTATAGCCAGCGATGCGCAACGCTATCTTGATCGTGGTATCAAAACGGACATCACCACCGCCGCTGAAACCACTGCGCTGATGGCGAGCCAACCTACACACTCTGACAAACCTCGTAGCCTTGAAAGTGACAAGATACTAGCCGACATACAGCTACAGTTGCTGGATCTGAACAAGCAACTGCGGCAAACCCACAGGCGGAACCCATCCATCGTTGACTGGAAAAGTCGAACCGCCCCCACCTACAACATGAAGCACAACCGGGCACAAAGAAGCGCTGGCCAACCCAGCCAACAAGCAATGTGCAAAAATTTTTTACGAGGCCGCGCATGCTTTAAGGGCAACAGGTGCCCATATTTTCACCCCCCTCATGCTCAAGCACACATAGCGACCACTGACACCGGTTTACCTGGAATAGATAGCGATCAGCACAACCATGAACACGCGACGCGCTTCGACGAACTGGATTTTCGGTTGGGACCGAACGAGATGTGATGACTCGTTCCCAGGTCCATGTATCCACTCAGCATCATCACACATTTAACGTTCAAATCCAACCTGATCTCCGATCGCCCCTTGTTCAGATCAACCTCCGCAACAACGGCATCACATTCTCCGGTGTAGGCATGCTAGATTCCGGATGCACGACTTGCATCATTCCCATTTCTCGCTTACCTGAAGATGCAAGAAGACACATATCCAAAACCAACATCCGAGTCAAAGGAATCGGAGGGAACATCTCTATTCTGGGCAAGCTCACCTGCGACATTACCTTGGGTGACGATACTTCCCCCGCTTTCTGCAACGTCGACACACTGATCACGACATCAGACATTCCCATCTTGATCGGTCAGAACATACTCGGCCACCACACACTGTTATCCTATACTATCGATAACCAGAAGGCGACTGTAGAACTTGCGCGCACACTCCCATCTGGCAAGCTAAAACATACTGTCCCGCTCTCTACAACCGTCCATCCAAGGATAAAACCGACCCACAACCTTTCACACGGCACCCTAACCGTTTCCAACGAGGCTGACCACAAAATGGAAGCCAAACTGAACCGCAGCATCTTCAAAGACCCGATACAAGTCGATGACAAGGTGCTACTCCACCGACCGCAATCCGCAACAGCCCACTTGTCTCACCTGCCTTGGATAGGTGACTTTGAGGTCACCAAAACGAACGGTTTGGTAGTTCAAGTGAAAAACGACAACTGTGAAACGCATTGGGTTCACCGTGGACACGTCCGTCGACTCGTACCACGACCAAATGACCTGCAACACATGCATCGACCACCCCCACCTCCAGCTCTATCCCCACCTCACCAAATTCCCAATCACCCGTCGACACGACCACTCCTATCTCCTTGTCCACCCCGGCACCCGTTGTCACAACTCCCTACACTTTCGTCAGGGGAGCATCTTGTCGCAAATGACTGCAGTTCCGGAGACAATACCCAAAACCCAACGAAACGAACAACACGAGGGCAACTCCCAGCACGCTTTAAAGACTTCGTTATGTGCCAAAAAACAAAATAAATAATACATAACCTCAAAAAAAAAAAAAAAAAAAAAAAAAAAAAAACACGCACGCAAGCAAGCACTAACAACATAGCAACTTCAAATCATGGTAAGATCTGGGGGAGCTGTTACAAGACGAGATCTTGCCTTGATTTGAAAAAACAAAAAGAAAGAAAAGAAGAAAAGAAAAAAAAAACGGAAGTTAACACTTCGAGTTCCCAACCCAAAATGAAAAGTTAGTCGCTCACGCATGGGCTCCGCGCAGAACTTCCGTTTGCGATAAATTAACAAAAAAAAAATACATTAATAAATATCCAATCGGAACGCTTCCCGCGGGGCACAAAAATTGCCGTTCTGAGCCTACAGAAAACGTATAAATAGACGGACCAAATAATCATCAGGCAGTTGCGTTCCTACACCACAGACTTGTTCCCTCACACGACCCGTGTTAAGGATTCTTCACCCCGTCTGGCGCCTGTCATCCGATACATCAAACGCTCTCCGCAGCTACCAACGTATCCTAATTCCGAGAAAACCATCCCTTCACCACATGACAAGTACAGTACATGAACTTTGTAGCTACTGCCACTGAATTCATTCTTTGACTGTGAATGTATTTCTCCGTTCTACTCTCTGTACTTAATCTATCTATAAAAAATTTCTATAACATCATTACTGTGTTATTGTGAGTATCTATACGTTCTTTGTTTTGCAACCATACGCATTTCTCGCCCACAACTCAGAATATAACACTGGTGTCAAGCGTGCAGCAAAACAAGTATGGAATACTCCGGCCTTTCTCGATCAGAAATCTTGGAACTTATAAAACAGCAAAAAGCAGCGATTCTCCAAACGAAAATTGACATGGAGCCGGCAGATAACCCGCAAGCACAATTAATCATTAGTGAACTGAAAACAGACCTCCACAAACTTTTAACTGCTCTGCAAACTACCGCACACGATCGATCGCACACATTGCAACAACACACCACAAACTATGAGCTTCTATTGCGACAGCAGTAACTTCGGGACGCCACAAAATCCATCCGGACCTTCGAACCGGGCAGCGATGTAAACCGCTTCATTACCGACCTTAATAAGGCTTACACCATACACGTTAAGCCAGAATTAAGGGAATATCCTGCAATGGAGAAGGAGTTTGTCAAGCTGGCAAAGCAACTACTGAACGAAGGCATCTTCCAGCAGATGGAGGACTCAAGACAGCCTACGTCCACGTTCGAGGAACTAAAGGCTTACCTTATATCCACCCACGGGAGCCAAATGACAAACTTCCAGTACCTAAGCCGAGCATGGGACCTTCAGCGACATGAGGGAGAGAAACTCACTGATTTTGCAGGCCGACTTGAAAACACAATCCGAGAGGCCACAGTCCACATCACGGCAAAATTCAAGTCGGACAGACAAAATGCTGAGATGACGGCCGAAACTGCATTTTCCCTAATGGGGGCCATGCTCATGAGTGAAAAGATCAAGGCATGGACACCTAACATCTATCCACACCTCGTCAAAACTATGGACAGACACTACTCAGCGGGTGGTATAGCCAGCGATGCGCAACGCTATCTTGATCGTGGTATCAAAACGGACATCACCACCGCCGCTGAAACCACTGCGCTGATGGCGAGCCAACCTACACACTCTGACAAACCTCGTAGCCTTGAAAGTGACAAGATACTAGCCGACATACAGCTACAGTTGCTGGATCTGAACAAGCAACTGCGGCAAACCCACAGGCGGAACCCATCCATCGTTGACTGGAAAAGTCGAACCGCCCCCACCTACAACATGAAGCACAACCGGGCACAAAGAAGCGCTGGCCAACCCAGCCAACAAGCAATGTGCAAAAATTTTTTACGAGGCCGCGCATGCTTTAAGGGCAACAGGTGCCCATATTTTCACCCCCCTCATGCTCAAGCACACATAGCGACCACTGACACCGGTTTACCTGGAATAGATAGCGATCAGCACAACCATGAACACGCGACGCGCTTCGACGAACTGGATTTTCGGTTGGGACCGAACGAGATGTGATGACTCGTTCCCAGGTCCATGTATCCACTCAGCATCATCACACATTTAACGTTCAAATCCAACCTGATCTCCGATCGCCCCTTGTTCAGATCAACCTCCGCAACAACGGCATCACATTCTCCGGTGTAGGCATGCTAGATTCCGGATGCACGACTTGCATCATTCCCATTTCTCGCTTACCTGAAGATGCAAGAAGACACATATCCAAAACCAACATCCGAGTCAAAGGAATCGGAGGGAACATCTCTATTCTGGGCAAGCTCACCTGCGACATTACCTTGGGTGACGATACTTCCCCCGCTTTCTGCAACGTCGACACACTGATCACGACATCAGACATTCCCATCTTGATCGGTCAGAACATACTCGGCCACCACACACTGTTATCCTATACTATCGATAACCAGAAGGCGACTGTAGAACTTGCACGCACACTCCCATCTGGCAAGCTAAAACATACTGTCCCGCTCTCTACAACCGTCCATCCAAGGATAAAACCGACCCACAACCTTTCACACGGCACCCTAACCGTTTCCAACGAGGCTGACCACAAAATGGAAGCCAAACTGAACCGCAGCATCTTCAAAGACCCGATACAAGTCGATGACAAGGTGCTACTCCACCGACCGCAATCCGCAACAGCCCACTTGTCTCACCTGCCTTGGATAGGTGACTTTGAGGTCACCAAAACGAACGGTTTGGTAGTTCAAGTGAAAAACGACAACTGTGAAACGCATTGGGTTCACCGTGGACACGTCCGTCGACTCGTACCACGACCAAATGACCTGCAACACATGCATCGACCACCCCCACCTCCAGCTCTATCCCCACCTCACCAAATTCCCAATCACCCGTCGACACGACCACTCCTATCTCCTTGTCCACCCCGGCACCCGTTGTCACAACTCCCTACACTTTCGTCAGGGGAGCATCTTGTCGCAAATGACTGCAGTTCCGGAGACAATACCCAAAACCCAACGAAACGAACAACACGAGGGCAACTCCCAGCACGCTTTAAAGACTTCGTTATGTGCCAAAAAACAAAATAAATAATACATAACCTCAAAAAAAAAAAAAAAAAAAAAAAAAAAAAAAACACGCACGCAAGCAAGCACTAACAACATAGCAACTTCAAATCATGGTAAGATCTGGGGGAGCTGTTACAAGACGAGATCTTGCCTTGATTTGAAAAAACAAAAAGAAAGAAAAGAAGAAAAGAAAAAAAAAACGGAAGTTAACACTTCGAGTTCCCAACCCAAAATGAAAAGTTAGTCGCTCACGCATGGGCTCCGCGCAGAACTTCCGTTTGCGATAAATTAACAAAAAAAAAATACATTAATAAATATCCAATCGGAACGCTTCCCGCGGGGCACAAAAATTGCCGTTCTGAGCCTACAGAAAACGTATAAATAGACGGACCAAATAATCATCAGGCAGTTGCGTTCCTACACCACAGACTTGTTCCCTCACACGACCCGTGTTAAGGATTCTTCACCCCGTCTGGCGCCTGTCATCCGATACATCAAACGCTCTCCGCAGCTACCAACGTATCCTAATTCCGAGAAAACCATCCCTTCACCACATGACAAGTACAGTACATGAACTTTGTAGCTACTGCCACTGAATTCATTCTTTGACTGTGAATGTATTTCTCCGTTCTACTCTCTGTACTTAATCTATCTATAAAAAATTTCTATAACATCATTACTGTGTTATTGTGAGTATCTATACGTTCTTTGTTTTGCAACCATACGCATTTCTCGCCCACAACTCAGAATATAACACTGGTGTCAAGCGTGCAGCAAAACAAGTATGGAATACTCCGGCCTTTCTCGATCAGAAATCTTGGAACTTATAAAACAGCAAAAAGCAGCGATTCTCCAAACGAAAATTGACATGGAGCCGGCAGATAACCCGCAAGCACAATTAATCATTAGTGAACTGAAAACAGACCTCCACAAACTTTTAACTGCTCTGCAAACTACCGCACACGATCGATCGCACACATTGCAACAACACACCACAAACTATGAGCTTCTATTGCGACAGCAGTAACTTCGGGACGCCACAAAATCCATCCGGACCTTCGAACCGGGCAGCGATGTAAACCGCTTCATTACCGACCTTAATAAGGCTTACACCATACACGTTAAGCCAGAATTAAGGGAATATCCTGCAATGGAGAAGGAGTTTGTCAAGCTGGCAAAGCAACTACTGAACGAAGGCATCTTCCAGCAGATGGAGGACTCAAGACAGCCTACGTCCACGTTCGAGGAACTAAAGGCTTACCTTATATCCACCCACGGGAGCCAAATGACAAACTTCCAGTACCTAAGCCGAGCATGGGACCTTCAGCGACATGAGGGAGAGAAACTCACTGATTTTGCAGGCCGACTTGAAAACACAATCCGAGAGGCCACAGTCCACATCACGGCAAAATTCAAGTCGGACAGACAAAATGCTGAGATGACGGCCGAAACTGCATTTTCCCTAATGGGGGCCATGCTCATGAGTGAAAAGATCAAGGCATGGACACCTAACATCTATCCACACCTCGTCAAAACTATGGACAGACACTACTCAGCGGGTGGTATAGCCAGCGATGCGCAACGCTATCTTGATCGTGGTATCAAAACGGACATCACCACCGCCGCTGAAACCACTGCGCTGATGGCGAGCCAACCTACACACTCTGACAAACCTCGTAGCCTTGAAAGTGACAAGATACTAGCCGACATACAGCTACAGTTGCTGGATCTGAACAAGCAACTGCGGCAAACCCACAGGCGGAACCCATCCATCGTTGACTGGAAAAGTCGAACCGCCCCCACCTACAACATGAAGCACAACCGGGCACAAAGAAGCGCTGGCCAACCCAGCCAACAAGCAATGTGCAAAAATTTTTTACGAGGCCGCGCATGCTTTAAGGGCAACAGGTGCCCATATTTTCACCCCCCTCATGCTCAAGCACACATAGCGACCACTGACACCGGTTTACCTGGAATAGATAGCGATCAGCACAACCATGAACACGCGACGCGCTTCGACGAACTGGATTTTCGGTTGGGACCGAACGAGATGTGATGACTCGTTCCCAGGTCCATGTATCCACTCAGCATCATCACATATTTAACGTTCAAATCCAACCTGATCTCCGATCGCCCCTTGTTCAGATCAACCTCCGCAACAACGGCATCACATTCTCCGGTGTAGGCATGCTAGATTCCGGATGCACGACTTGCATCATTCCCATTTCTCGCTTACCTGAAGATGCAAGAAGACACATATCCAAAACCAACATCCGAGTCAAAGGAATCGGAGGGAACATCTCTATTCTGGGCAAGCTCACCTGCGACATTACCTTGGGTGACGATACTTCCCCCGCTTTCTGCAACGTCGACACACTGATCACGACATCAGACATTCCCATCTTGATCGGTCAGAACATACTCGGCCACCACACACTGTTATCCTATACTATCGATAACCAGAAGGCGACTGTAGAACTTGCACGCACACTCCCATCTGGCAAGCTAAAACATACTGTCCCGCTCTCTACAACCGTCCATCCAAGGATAAAACCGACCCACAACCTTTCACACGGCACCCTAACCGTTTCCAACGAGGCTGACCACAAAATGGAAGCCAAACTGAACCGCAGCATCTTCAAAGACCCGATACAAGTCGATGACAAGGTGCTACTCCACCGACCGCAATCCGCAACAGCCCACTTGTCTCACCTGCCTTGGATAGGTGACTTTGAGGTCACCAAAACGAACGGTTTGGTAGTTCAAGTGAAAAACGACAACTGTGAAACGCATTGGGTTCACCGTGGACACGTCCGTCGACTCGTACCACGACCAAATGACCTGCAACACATGCATCGACCACCCCCACCTCCAGCTCTATCCCCACCTCACCAAATTCCCAATCACCCGTCGACACGACCACTCCTATCTCCTTGTCCACCCCGGCACCCGTTGTCACAACTCCCTACACTTTCGTCAGGGGAGCATCTTGTCGCAAATGACTGCAGTTCCGGAGACAATACCCAAAACCCAACGAAACGAACAACACGAGGGCAACTCCCAGCACGCTTTAAAGACTTCGTTATGTGCCAAAAAACAAAATAAATAATACATAACCTCAAAAAAAAAAAAAAAAAAAAAAAAAAAACACGCACGCAAGCAAGCACTAACAACATAGCAACTTCAAATCATGGTAAGATCTGGGGGAGCTGTTACAAGACGAGATCTTGCCTTGATTTGAAAAAACAAAAAGAAAGAAAAGAAGAAAAGAAAAAAAAACGGAAGTTAACACTTCGAGTTCCCAACCCAAAATGAAAAGTTAGTCGCTCACGCATGGGCTCCGCGCAGAACTTCCGTTTGCGATAAATTAACAAAAAAAAAAATACATTAATAAATATCCAATCGGAACGCTTCCCGCGGGGCACAAAAATTGCCGTTCTGAGCCTACAGAAAACGTATAAATAGACGGACCAAATAATCATCAGGCAGTTGCGTTCCTACACCACAGACTTGTTCCCTCACACGACCCGTGTTAAGGATTCTTCACCCCGTCTGGCGCCTGTCATCCGATACATCAAACGCTCTCCGCAGCTACCAACGTATCCTAATTCCGAGAAAACCATCCCTTCACCACATGACAAGTACAGTACATGAACTTTGTAGCTACTGCCACTGAATTCATTCTTTGACTGTGAATGTATTTCTCCGTTCTACTCTCTGTACTTAATCTATCTATAAAAAATTTCTATAACATCATTACTGTGTTATTGTGAGTATCTATACGTTCTTTGTTTTGCAACCATACGCATTTCTCGCCCACAACTCAGAATATAACAATACCATTATTGACGGAGAAGTCTATAAATTCGTCTACTTTTCTTCTAAGACCCCATTTCTGACTAGCTGCTTTGGGTACACGGTTGGTTTGGGATCAGTTGTTTAATTTATGGTCAGGGTCGGTCGAAATTACTGGACACGATCGGCGGGGTTTAATAGGCAAGACTAACCCACATCCTCGACCCTAAATCCTCGACCCTCCTTGAATTAGCTGGGTTTATCGCCTAGTGCTTTAGGCTACCCTTTTTAGGGTGATGCCAACGGGGCCCGAGGCATTTTTGCGCTCGCTAACGTGTCTAAGCTACAGCCATGAACCTGGACCCACCTAAAATTTGGCCTCGTTTGGTGGAGCAAGGGACAAATATTTGTTGACATTTTCTGACCAGCCGCTTTGAGTACACGGTTGGTTTGGGATCGGTTGTGTAACTTGACGTTCTCGCTGGGGAAGCTTGACGCGTGTCGCTGGAAAGACGGACCCACATCCTCAAGCTTCAGGGAGCTGTCCCCCAGGGGAATGCCGAGTGGGTCCAAGGAATTTTTGAGCTCACCAGGCGCGTCTGGGCTACGGCCATGAGCCTTGACCTACCTAAAACTCAGCCATGTGCCATACTCGCTCATTTGTTGTGACAAATATATGTACCCCATTAGTTGATCCCCCCAAACAATCCAACACGCCCTTCTCTTTGGGGGAATAAGATGGAATCTTTCACTTTTAAAAGAAATAAAATTAAATTCAAAATTGTGAATAATTTTTTTATTATTATTATTCGTTTGTTTTTTTAAAGGATAATTGACACAAAACACGATCAAGTGATTTAGTTTTAGGTTCGGATTAATTGGCTAGTTTAATGTCATATACAGGACACTCATTTGGAGGGTACCAATTAGCCCAATCTGCGTCACAAATTCCCTTTAATTTCAAGGATTACTGCAATTTCTTAAGTATTAATGACTGATTGATTTTGCTCTTTAAATAGCGTAAGACGTGCTTTGTATACAGTTTCAGCCATGACTTCCAATAATTTCACGGTAAGCTTTGCTATCAAATATTTGAGTTGAGCGTGGTTTTCAATCTATCATACTTTGATAATATCTTCTCTATATATCTAAATTGATTTATTTTAATATTACTATTTTTGCATTCAAATTGTTTTCCTAAAAACCTGGATAATTTCCCAAGATAAGTCATTTTGAATCTCAGACGACTGACAAATATATGTACCCCATTGGGTGATCTTTTCTATCCAACTGCTTTGGGTACACGGTTGGTTTGGGTGGTCGAGTCTGCTTGACGAGATCGCTGGGGAAGCCTAGTTGTCACGTCACGCGTGATGTAGTTACACCATCGAGCATCAGGGGGCCGTCCCCAGACCTTCCTTGGAGAGGCTTGGCTTATCACCTGGCGCTTGATGCGCCACATTTTTGGGCTCGAGGCATATTTTTGGGCCCGAGGCAATTCGGCAATATCCCTCGACCCACCTAAAACTCGGCCTTCTGCCATACTAACTCACCTCACCAAACGTTGGGTAAGTGGTACGCACTCGTTGCAACAATGAAAATACTATTTGCAGTTTACGAGATACCCATACCCTATTTTACGAGATACCCATACCCTATTTTCAAGTTCTTTGGATTAAAGTCAAAACAGCCAAAATGCGTTGTAATACTGTTTTCTATAGTTTTAACATGTTTAACTCATCATCAGATCGGTCGGAATTCATGATAAAAAACTATTTGGAATGTTATTTTACCAGATACCCGTATACAGTTTCTTATATTTGTGAAATAGTGTCTTTGTTTTCGGACTTTTTTCTATAGTTCAGGTCATGTGAAGGTACATATTTTCATGATAAAAATATCAGTTATTTTACAAGATTTACACGTTTTTTAGTTTTGTAATTTATAATAAAACAAGATACTAAAATGCGTTGTTTTCGCAGTTTCCTATAGTTATTTTACAAGATTTACACGTTTTTTTAGTTTTGTTATTTATAATAAAAAAAGATACTAAAATAATTTTTTTGCTTAGTTTCATAAGATTGATGTATGAAATACACTGTTTTCTGTCAAAACATGGCTGTTTTCTAAAGTTCAATGATTATATCAAATGGTTTAATATTACCTTATATGTTTTCAGGATAAAATGTAGATTTGCAATGTTATTTTACTATATTTACATACCCATAAAAGTTTTTTTTTTTTTTTTTTTTTTTTTTTTTAATTTTGTGCATTGGAACCAAAACATCGCTGAAACTGGATTGTTTTAACATGTTTGCCAAGTATCAGATCGACTGTAGAAGATATTTTTAACATGAAAATACAATGCGTTGTTTTCTTTCTGTTTTAGCATACATATACTCACTGTTTATACTCACTGTTTGAGGGTTGCCATATCCTCTGTTGATAAATATTTTCACGATAAAAATACTATGTGCAATGTGCAATGGGTAAATCTTGTAAAAACAAGATTTACCCATGCCTAGTTTTTACTACTGCCACTTAGATCACGTGCATGTATATATTTTCATGATAATTTGGATTTGTAATGTTATTTTACTATAGTTTTGAGTATTATAGTTTTACTATAGTTTTGAGTATTGTGAAAACTATTGAAAACAACGCAGATTTTGCGATATTTTTATCGCAAAAACTGCGTTGATTTCTATAGTTTTCACTAATTATATCAAAGATTTGAGAATTGCCACATATAGAAACATATCTTCATGATGAAAATACAATTTGCAATGTTATTTTACAAAATTTACATACCCGTACACAGGTTTTTTACTTTTGCAAATTAGCGCCAAAACATAGCTAAAATGTACTATTTTGGTACTGTTTAGGATGTATAAATTTAATTGTTTATATATTTCATTATATATTATATATCTATTGCAACTTAGATCGTAGGCAGGAAAATATTTCATGAAAAAAATTTTATTGGAATGTAATTTTACGATATTTACATACCAGTATATGGTGTTTTTTTTTTTTTTTTTTTTTTTTTTTTTTTTAGTTTTGTGCATTGGAGTCAACATCGATGAAATTGCGTTGTTTAAGGATGTGTAATATTCATTGTTTCAGGCTAGCGCAAGTACATCATTTTATGATGAAAATGAAATTTGAGTTATTTTAAAAGATTTGTATATATGTACAAGCGTTTACTATTTTTGAGTATTAGAGTCAAAATATACTCTAAAATAAAATAACTCCAAATCTCTCAATTGGAGGCCGCCCAACTGGAGGCAGCAGCCCTCAACGGAGTGCTTCCACTGACTGTCATGACATGAGTTACCTTCCCTTGGAAGAAGCAGTTACTTCCTTGGAACCCTTGGAAATAGGAAACCTCGTCAATATACACACACAGTGTATACAGCGTTTCACTTACATGCGTTTCTTATTTTCCTGCTGACAAAAACTATAACATGATGGCAGCAGTAAAAGACAAACATGGAATACTACACGGAATGTAAAAAGACAAAACGAGAGAAGTTCTTAAGTCTGGCAACATATTATTCTTCTTACCGGCTTTTACGAAACAAGAAGCACCACGTGCGTTAAAAAGAAAAGACGCCATATTGGAATTTTTGTAACAATCGTAAATTGTCTCTAACTTCTTTTCAAGTGCATGATAATGATAATAGCAATAATCTCTAACCATACATGTGAACCTTTATAATTCACCAAATTGTTGCCGGAACAAAATTCCCAGAACTACAAAAACAGCTTCTCAGCAAAAAATAGGCAATGTTCATGTCAGTACTCAACACGTGTAGAGGTTACAAGGTTTCATGTGACAAATGGGCGAGGAACAAGGGAATACGAGAATAAAGCAGACTTGAGGACACAAAAAACTGTGGAGAATGTGGACTTAACCATAAAAATGGGAACTGCCCTGTTGGAGGCAACACGTGCTCTGCATGTGGACGCAAGAACCATTGACTCAAAGACTCAAGGAAAAAACGGACAGGCAGCCACAGACAAATAAGTGTATCAAACCAAAAAAAATTCACACCAGTGCAGTATTCGCACAAAAACCTCCAGAACTCTATTAACATCCAGGACCAGGTAGCGGACGAGTTCGAGAAAATGTAGTTAGAAGTCGCTGCAAGAAATAAAATTTGATATGCAAGGAAATGCCACTACACTATTACAACCCTTCTAAAAAGTCCGTAGACGCATTACAACCCTTCTAAAAAGTCCGTAGACGCATCATCCAGAGGCTTGGGAGCAAGAAGGCAAACCTTTAGCATTTGCTACGCCATTATCAAGCGGGAGCTGCTGTATTCGGCTGCGAGCGATTTCGCACAAACATTTACGGATGTGCATTTGAAGTTATGAGTGAATGATCTGCCTTAAGAACCTAACAGCAGCGCTTCCTCGAAAGAAATGCTACTAGCAGATGGACTATCCAGACTTCTCAACAACAAAAAAAAAAAAAACCCCAAAAAAACCAAAGTAGACTTCGTACAATTCTCGACTGAAAAATTAACTCTGATCTATCAAGCAACCAATGCCAACCCAATATTGTGTGAATTAAGAGCACGGGTTCTTCAAAGCTGGCTAGAATCTCGCAGAAAACTACACAAAGACCTTCAACCCGACTGGTCATATCGAGATGAGCATGGCATTTTGCCTTTTGCAGGATACAGATCCTCAAATCAATGCAGACCGAAACATTGAAAAAATTCATTATGGTTGCCTTTTAAGATGTGTAATGATTGTTGTATTTTTTCCATGTCCCTCTCCATCTCTCTTCACACACACATCTTACAAATAATGTTCAAACATTATTTGTAAGATGTGTGTGTGAAGAGAGATGGAGAGGGACATGGGAAAAATGTCCACAGGAGACATTTTGAAAAATAAGAAGACCCTTGACCGAGCCGTCAATAAGAGATGCCCCTGTGTAAATAAGCGGAAGAAGATTATGTGATCTAATCGGAAGTAAGTGGGCATTATGGAAGCGACAAATGCAATCTCAGGGCAAAAACATGTATTTTCTGGAGTGGACAGAGTCAAGATAGTGCAGCGATACACCATCTGTCAAGAACTCCAGAACTCCCAATCTTCAGAGTCCCTAATGTCACATGCGATACCAGTACGTCCATGGCAAATCTTGGCCACTGATATTTTCACTGATATTTTCACTGGGCAACTAGTGAGAGAACAAGACCATGAGTAAGTGGACTTCAGCAATTGTCAGACAAGCATGCACTGAACCTCGATCCTACACCATCGAAACTCCAACAGGACAGGTTTTTCGCAGAAACCGCAGACTTCTCAAAGAAGATGTCAGCAACTCTCCATAATACACATCTCTCCATAATACACATCACACTGAGCCTCCACCCCCTAACATTCCAAACACACATCCTGCAGAAAAACCCAACACACACACTGACATCTGCACACAGATACACACACCAAATGCAGCCAAACGGTAATACACCATCAGAATAAATTACTAGATCGGGTCATAAAACCTCCCCAAAAAGTGGTAATACAAAGCTTTTGTTTTTTAGTAAACTAACTGAACCATATTTCTAATGACATGAGTTTGAAGAAGCAGTTACTTCCCTTGTTTAAATAAATAGTGGGCATCGTCATCTTTGTGCTTACGAGCTAAACATGCCGCGTCGCCTTTCTTATTTTCCTACTAACAAAACTATAACACTGACTGCAAACTAGCTCTCAACTGCCGCGGGTATTTGCATATACTAGTTCATAACGCCCACTTACTTCAGATTAGATCACATGATCTTCTTCCGCTTTTTTACACAGGTGCATCGCTGATTGACGGCTCGGTCAAGTGTCAATATGTAACACTCCTTATTTTTCAAAATGTCTCCTGTGGACATTTTTCCCACGTCCCTCTCCGTCTCTCTTCACACACACACATCTTAAAAATTATTTTCAAGGACAACAACAGCAAAAATACAACAATCGTTACATATCCACTCTACAGGATCCAACCTAGAATAACTTGGGGATTTTCAAAAATTCAACAACAAAATCACCATGGCCCTAAACCAATACCTCAAAATGGCATCATAAATGCAGCAACAAACAAAACTTACCACGCCAAAACATTTATCAGCAAATAATTACTTCCAGTGATTTCACTTTCCGAAAATAATAAAGAAAATCTCATGAAATGAGTCGGTGAAAAAATTCCGAAATGTTGCCATAACTTCAATTCCCTTCCAAGCTTCACAGCGGTTGGGGAAAAAACGTTTTCAAAAATACATAACAAGTCAAAACAAAATGTCCAATCAGAAAAAAAAATTGACAACCTGTCAAAAAAAAAGTTCTGAAAATATGTTCATGTTTATAACAGGAAATGTCCCTTCCTCTTCTTTTCCTCTATTTTTCCTTTCAATTCCTAAAATTGTTCCTTTTTTTTAATACTGAGTGTCCTTGTCTTTTTTTCTTCCCTTTTTTTTTCAATTCTCTTTTCTTTTCACTGCAATATTTTCATATCCACATATATATTTCCTTATTCTGTACAATTGCTCATTCTCTGCATGTCTTCTTTTTGTTTTACAGATAACCTAAGCCCTTTTCAATTTTTTTCAACAAGTATTCCAACTAAAACAGCACCACAAAGTTGTTAATAAAATTTCCTGGGGATTCTTTTCCTAAGTAACCCGAACATTTTACTCTTTCCACTACTTTTTCATTGCCACGTCAGTCTATCCCCTTTCTCTTTTTCAATAGTTATTTATTTATCTATTTGGTCAACAATATTTCTCCCTCAAGCACGATTTGAAACCAAGTCCATAAATTTTCCAGTGCATACGTCAAGATTTTGCACACATACTCCTTAATTTCCATCCCCTGTTTCAACAACACAGTGGTCTTGCTTCTTACCAAACCCCCAAAATTCTTGACCCCATTCTAGAGTGACCTCACAAAATGCTGATCTGGCTAACCAGTATCTCAAAATTCTCGATCCCCTCTCAAGGGGGAAACCTTCACAAAACCTGGTATGGCTTCTACCAGTATCCAAAATATCGATCCCATTCTAAGGAGACATCACAGAACGTTTCCAATTTCCAATACCTTTTCAAACATCGAACCCGTCCCACTGACCCTATGGGTTCAAATGTGCATGAACATTTACTCGACAACACGTGATTGTTACATGGATCCTTCTGGAGCTCGGATTAAAATCCTAATGTCAAAGCCCAAAATTCTCATTGTCCTCCAATTCGAAACTGTCACTTTTTGAACAATACAAAAACAATATTAGCTGTATCTCTTTCTTCCTTCTTTCCTTTCATGATTCATAGTCTCAAACATAGCAGTAATCTGTATCATATGTAAAATATTTTATAACCGATTTCTAATTTTCTTTTATAATTATTTAAATTCTATTGAAAGACAGATACAACTAATTTTTTTTCATAATTACCTAAATTTTATGAACGCGAACCAGGAAATTCAAAGATACACATAAGGAAAAAATTACTTTTCCTAATTTGAGTAATGTACCTACCACTTTCCCTTTTTTAAAAAAAATTTCTTGAGGCATTGAATTTTTCTTTCTGTTCCCGATTTTCTCTAGGTTTCCCCTCTTTTCTCCAAGGTTTGTTGCATTTTCTTTTCCTTCATTTTCATTTTCTTCCAGTCTTTTCCTCTATTGGTCAATATCTTCATCGGCTGCTTCCTCGATCATCTAGGTTTAAACTCAGGTTCGAAATCATACCATGTGGACATAAAATGGCCTTCAGCACCAAATCGAATAATGATGAGGAAAGAATGAAGAAAAATACTTCTTTATTCTTATATAGAAATGTTTTTCTTCATTCGTCTTTTATTCTTTGACGTTTCAAAGAATAAAACATGCTGAAATAAAGCTGAAACATCTGTGATTTGTGAGACAAACGGACGTGGGGAGACAAGAAAGATTGTTATATTGACCCATAACTTGTCTTGAACATAGCACGCTGTTATCTTCAAGACCCACTTAGCACTTCCGCTTCACGGCCAGGGTTGCTCGGTTGAGGTCTGGTATGGGCCACAGAGAGTGCAAGCTGGCTTTTACTCGGTCTTCATTGACTCCAACTCTCTCAATTGGAGCAGAGAGCTCTCACTGTCGGCAAACTGACTCTCACTGCTCTAACTGACTCAACTACCGCGGGCATCTGCATATATTATTTCATAACGCCCACTTACTTGATCTTCTTCCGCTTATTTACACTGGGGCATCTCTGATTGACG
This sequence comes from Sepioteuthis lessoniana, assembly GCA_963585895.1. Classification (NCBI taxonomy): domain Eukaryota; kingdom Metazoa; phylum Mollusca; class Cephalopoda; order Myopsida; family Loliginidae; genus Sepioteuthis; species Sepioteuthis lessoniana. The sequence continues at coordinate 30,050 of CAUZXS010003292.1, read as the reverse complement.
GCTCGGTCAAGGGTCAATATTATGATATTAAAGTTTTTAGCAATGCAACTAAAAAGATAATTTACAGGGAGATACTTTTATCATATGCATGTATAGGATTTTTTTTAGTTTTGTGAATTTTAGAGAAGATAATGCTAAAATTATGTTGTTTTCATGATATGTGTATGTTTTACTTATTTCTAGACAAGGTTTAACGGTTGCCAATTATTAGATCGTGTTCAGGGACACATTATAACGATGTAAATACACCTTGAGTTTTATTTTAGCAGATTTACATATATGTACACGTGCTTTGTAGTTTTGTGTAGTAGAGTGAAAACAGTCTAAAATAAATTGTAGGTTGAAAATATGATTTTGAATCTTATTCAACCAAATTTTCATATATGAAAAAGGGTTTTAAGCATTTGATTTGAGACATCGCTAAAATGCGTAGTTTTTGTAATATTTTCTATAATTTGAGAATAAACTTTGAAGAATACATCCTGCACTCATGAAGCATGTCATATAAAGCAGAGGAACTAAACTATTAAACTGTCTTATAATGATCCATAATGATTACGGCTTGTGTAGAACCAGCTACACGTTTTTGGTGAGCTGATAACCGAAGATCAGAGGTTTTGAAGTTGATTTTTCTCTTCTAGACTAGTTATCCTAGTGAGCTCAATCTGCCCTATTATTTTAACCAAAGCTAGAGGGAGCAGAGATGTATACATGCCTTTCAAAAGGGCATTAGTACTATGTGAAATGCAAACAACTTGCTCCAAAATTTTAACTTCTCATGCCAGGTGCATTTTCTTTGATATCATGCAATCTGCAATAAATATACATTTAGTTCTTCACAGATGAAAAATATTTACTCAATACAGATATCAATAGCTGTTAGTTTGTACAATGATTATTATTGTGTAACTTTAAGGGGAAGGCCGACAGGGCCCAGGTAAAACCGGATGTGTCTGGGTTACAGTCCATCTTAAAAAAAGGCTTTATGCCATACTCGCCCATTTGGTGGGGTGCACAACAAATAACTATCACAGTATAACATGAATTTATATATATATAAAACGAAACGCTAATTTTGAGCTAAATCATGTGGCTAAAAAAAAGGTTAACGTAGTTCTTATTTATTATATCTAAAAATCTGGAAAAACAATGTGCGTCTTATACAGAAAAAAATATAGTATTTTAATATCTTAATTTTGCATCAATTGACTAAGAGTTTTTATAAAATGCCATTTTTCCTTTGATAGAATAAACTTTTATTGCTAAATAATTAGTTTTATTCCCAGTACAAAATACTGGCTATAATTTTCATAAGTGCCAATTAAATTTTTATATAAAAAGAAATTACATTAGTGCCAGGATGTATTCAAATGATATGAATGTTTCATTAAGAGCTTATAATGCAGGTTTTACTTAAGCAGACATTAAATGTAAAATCTCAGTTAACCTTTTTCTAGGCAACATTTTTGTTGTTTTTAATGATAGCTAAATGTAAGGTGTTTTCTTTTGACTGCTTATTGACCAATAATATTGACTAATCATGTATATAGAAACATTAACGCCCTGCTTTGATGTAAAATTTCATAAAGGTTGTTTTGTAAAATCCCATTAAAGCATGTGTTTTATTGCTTTCATGCCCCTGTACTGGGACACAATTGCCGATCAAATTATCATGTTGGTGCTTTTTTTAAAACATGATTAATTCGTTTTACCATGCACAATATTTTCAAAATTGATGAGAGTAATTTAATTATAAGGATTTTAAAAATTATCTGTTTTCAACATACATGTTGGAAACATTATTAAATGGTTGTGTTGGTAATTAAAACTATGATGATTTTGTGGAGTTTATTATTGCTAAAATTTAGAATTTTGATTTTTACGCCTACATAGTCAATTTTTTGTATAATGAACAAGCAATCCTTTTTAGGATTGCCAAGTGAACAATCTTCTACTCCTCCCCTCTTTCTTATCAAGGCTGATCAAGTCTTAAGTACGATACCTAAGCATATGGTTTAATTATGAAAAGTTGTGTTCATACTTGAAATAATAACTGTCTGCCCATTACTTGCATTAGATAGGAATACTTGATGATGATTATTGTTGAATAGGAATGCTTACTTTAAACCATATAATTGTGTATGAATTTTTAGTGTTGAAATGATGCAAATTATGCAAATTATTTATATTAGATAAGAATAGCAAATAACTTTTTGCAAAAAGATGAATATAGACCAAAAATTGTTGTTATCGGAGGCAATAAAATCAAATAGATTCAGTCCCGGAAGATATAAGTTTAAGAGCAGGAAGCTCGAAACAGCCTCAGAAAAAAATAAAGTAACGCTGTTATCATCGGCGCCAGATTGGCAATTGTTGTTTTGGTTTCGTTTGCTGCATAATATGCTGTGTCGCGCTGTCCATTTGTGCACATCGATTATTGGGCTTCGCATGCTATGCCAATCAGCATTGCGCCAATGATTGAGAAAAGTGGACAGCGGTGCTTTCGAGTCGGTCAGCGAAGTCCGTTAACTTTTCGCCATCCCGCCGTTATCCCAAGCTCGACTTAGGTGTTGGAAGTTTGTCATTTGGCTGCCGTGGGTTCCTATATGATAGGCCTTTAGTTTTTCGAAAGTGGAAATACCATCTGCTGGAATATAACATCTGCTGAAATATGTCTTGGTCAGCCTTGACGAATTCTTTTTTTGTTTCATTGAGTTTAGAAGTGACTGTTGTCGCTTTTTTGAGCTATGAAAGGAGTCGTTATGGAGGCAAAATTCATGGTGGTCACCATGTTGTCTAAGTTGGCTTGTGTCACTTTTATTTTTTCCTCGGATGGATGCGTCGGACACGTTGAGCTGCTTTTTGATCTCTGATGAGGGTAAAAAGTCCAGCTTGGGTGAACTCCAAATTCATATCGCACTTAAGTGACGCCAAATCAACTAGTCGGGAATATCTTGAGTCTTCTACTCAGGATATTACTTAACTTTGAGAAGGATAGTGTCACCATGTTAGGAAGAAAAATTCCAGTGAAGTGAACATCAATTGGTCACTATCACATTCCCATTTCTAGTTTAAATATTCTTCAAAGAAATCAAAACAAAATATTCTTCAAAGAAATCACAACTAAATTAGATCAGAGAAAATTAAAATTGTTACTAAATTAATTACTAAATTCAGTCATCCAAATAGTAAAAAGCTATGTGATAAGAATAAGAGATTCTGAATGTTACGAGAAATTCTTAATTCCCGGGATATATGCATCAGATTCAAACACTTTCAATAAAAGTGTTGCCAAAGAAATAAATAGCAACAAATTACTACACCTGATCAATAATCTTAACCTGCCTTTCTTTCTAATCCCTGCATTATGGTGTTTCCACCATAACTTTAATAAGTTATGGTAGGCAGTCTAAACACTATTCATGCTACCAAAGTAAAGAAAGTTTTGAAATCTAGATTGCACATTTTAGAATAGCGCGAAAACAGTTGAATTTTGAATATCGTACATACCACTGCAGCTGGTTGAATGAATGACACAATGGGATATTGAGATAAATGATAAAGAAAACCATAGAAGACACCAATCATAGTTTTGAGGTACTATTTGCATCGGCCAGGTTTTGAGGTACCACATACATGGGCCAAGTGCCAATCATTTTTTTTGGCAGGAATCTTAACCTGCCTTTCTTTCTAATCCCTGCATTGGAAGGTGTTTCCACCATTAAAAAAGTCTTAAAAAATGGAGATGTTCTGTAAAAAAAAACAGTCATTGCATGTTTCCACCATTAAAAAAGTCTAAAAATGGAGATGTTCTGTAAATAAACTGTCATTGCAAAAGCAAGTTCTTGTCAAACATGGTGTCACATATGTAAAAGTACATCCATCTTATTTAGTGCAAGACATATCAAACTTCTTTTAAGGATTACAGAATTGAACCTAACATTTAACAGAAAAGACCCGAGGAATCTTCAAATGTACCAATTTCTAAAGAGAATGATATGGATGAAGATTTAGAAACCCCAAACAACAATAAATATAGACCCCCTACCTGATTCTAAAAAAATTGAGCTCCCTAAATAAACTAAGCTTGCCAATGACAGAGAATCAGAATGGAGAAATCTGAATGTCAATTAGAAGGACAATGCAATAGGTAAAAACAAGCATTTGATGAATGTGGTTTAACCTTTTTGGCTGAACTTTGAGTATGAGGTGGCAAACCAAATAAACATAGTTCTTGGGATAAGAAAAATATGATTTCTTCCTCTAATGATGACCTGAAGAGGCAAGAAAGGACGCATTTCAAAGTTGGGTTGAAAATAAAGTGTACATTCAAGTGTACACAGACAGATTTACACTAAGACAGAGATGCTTGCAACATAAAGGAATGATTCTAATATGTAGTAGAATCACCCCTTAAAGAATGTTTACACACACTATTGGCAATAATGACCAATTGGAGTTATACTTCTTGGCTTTCAATCACTTAACATTCAGGAAAGAAATCAGAAGCAGTAGCTGCAAAATTTACATAGGATTTTGGAAAAACTGCAGTTCATAGAATTAGATATTTAAAAAGAATGGAGATAATATTAAACGGAACATGTAAAGAAATTAAAATATATTCCAGTAGAAGCATCAGAAACTTGAAAGATGCAATATCCATCAGAGAAATTAGTCAAACCAGGCAAATTATTGGCCAACATGATCTAAGTAGGGATTAATTCCATCTAGTAAAGTCCAGGCTCTGTTTTCAATAGCTACGACACCAAGGTGTAACGAGGGGGTCGCTTTTCCTTTCCATGGATTGCTCCACTTTACCCTTTATCATTGCAAAAGTACCATTTTTTGAGTATTTGGAATGTCTCAACCTGGGATTGAACCCCGGTCTCTTTTTTTTGTCTGAGAACTGTAGTGGTCAGTTAACAAGAGGGTTTTATTCACATGCACTCAATGCTAAATTGTCGTAGGTATTAAACTAAGTAGTATAGTTTATGTATGTGAGGAGTACTCCTTTGTTCCTCATTACGTCCAGGTCGGCTATGTCCCAGAGTTCAGTTCTCATGTATAGGTCAAATAAATCTGTTTAAAAATTACTAGCATTGGATAGGAACATATGAAATCATATAATTGTGTGCAAACAAATGATTAGTATTATTTATGTTAGATAGGAATGATTAAAATCACTCAAATACATGTGAATTATTTGTATTAAGACTTGTGGTTACAGTTGTTTAATGACTTGATGAGTAAATTATCAGTAAACCTGTTAGTGGGGCTTAGAATATGCTATGTCCTTTGTAAAAAAATGTATCATGGGTATGGCACCAGCTCTGGGGAGTATGGAATTCATTGTCTTGCTTCATTGTCTTACTCAGTTGGCTGGGACTAAAGAATACATTGACTGCATCTCTGGATATTAACATAAAACAAATCTGATGGTGAGGTTCAGTAATGTTGGAGCTTTGGTAAATGCTGAGTCATTGCCATTACTCCGAGGTCCACTCAGGCTCGGAATGTTAGCACCTGATAGGGTCTTATCAAATAGAACTGTTTGACACTGAAACTGAGTGAATTGTTAGTTTTACAACTTATCAAGCACATATTGTGGAGACAAAGTTCCGACCAGATATAGTAATGTTTTCAAATTCCAAAAAGTGATAATGTGGGAACTTTCGGTTCCATGGGAAGAAAACATGGAAAGAAAGATTGCCAAAAATAACCGCTTGTAGAACAATGGTTGGCAGGCAATATGCCAGGTAGTCGAAGTAGGGCGTCGTGGATATAACGCAATGTCGATCAAGTATCGGCATTTCAGAAGCGTTAAAAAGAAATGCCCTGAAAAATATTACCAGTGCTGTAGAAAGAGCAACTAAATATTCTTCAAAGAAATCACAACTAAATCATAAATCATAGATTGACCAAGATACTCTCATGGAATGAGAGTATGATGTTTATTTTTCAGCATACTTTCCCTTACAGGCCACATCAGGTTGTTACAGTGCTTGAGTAGCATTTGTCAAAAAAGTCAACTTTTAGCTTGAACAAAGATTAGTGAAAAACCCAGTACTATTTTATTTGGTTGATGAACTTTCTGAGGGGATAGAGAGACTCAAAAGAACATATAAAATTCTTGATGTATTTGTGTATACATCAAAATCTTCATTATTACAGATTTTAAAAAGACTGAAATGCAGTTCTGATTTTGAATTTTTCTGATTTTTTTCTAATTATATTATTTTAGCATGTCTATTATATGCATGAATGGCTAATTCATTCTTTAAAAGGAAACAATTTTTTCTTTCAGAATATAGTGTTTTTATTTTTGGTGGGGGTTTAAAGAAAATGAAAATTTTACAATAAATAATAAGCGATAAATAATTGTTTTTTCTTTGTTGTGATGAAAAACGTCACTGCTAAAAATTTGTCACTTTGAACTAAAAGTAAACATCACCAGATTAGTTATGTTGGAACATTCTTATTAAGATATGAAATAAATTAGTTGATTTATCCCACTCCCAACAGAAATTGGGCAATATACATTTAAAAAGAGCAAGGAAATATTTTGGAGATAACTTCCAAATATAGATTCAAAAACTTACTGAAATTGTAGTGATAACTTTTTAAGATTTGTAATGAAACTCATTCGTACCACTGATTGTATTTATATATTACTCTGATTATAAATGAATTCTGGTGATACCCACGCTTTCATCTATTTGGTTTTTGTAGGTAAACAGTTGACAGAAATTTAATCCTAAGGCTGTCCTTTTATTTCAATTATATAAGTAAAAAAAAGAAGTTTTTTCTCTATGTTGGCAAACATTGGTGAGATCTGCTGGTAAATGTAAATATCCAGAAAAAAAGGAAATTTTTTAAATATAATGTGAAATTTTCTCAGTCTACAAACTGTATGATGTTGTTTGTTACTCTGTCTACTTTTAGCTTGAATCAAAGCAAGATTAGTAAACTATTAGAAAATTATTGAGTTTTATTAAGGAAGAAAGTCCATATTGAATTTGATCAACTAATTAAACAAGTCAACTCTAGCAAAAATTTTCCTACATTTTTTCTCCATTGAATCAGCAGTTTGAATTGACATTTTGTAATTCACAAAGCTTGAATTTCTTGCCAAGTGCATGATTTATATTTGATGATTGACGTGAATGTAAAGTAACATAAAAAAAAGTACAAATTTGGTTGGTACTTCTTGGTACTTAATGAAAATGTAGGTTTTATATTTCTTGTGTGGTATATGTATTTATGCAAGTGACACAGACCAAAACAGAAACATAACATTGCAAATATACTTTTTGTCATAAACATATGTATGTGCACACAATATATACGTTAACATAAATAAAACCTTTGAAAAACACTGAAATTTATACACGAAAACCTACGTGAACTATCATGAAAAACTAATCATTTATACTATTAAACTAACAGAAAAACCTTTGAAAAGTAATCGTTTTTGGTCAAATTACATTGCAAATCTCGATTTTGTTATAAACATGTGCATGAGCATACGATATATACGGTTAGCATAACTAAAATCACGGATAAAACGCTGATGATTATACTAGCTAAACATTGTTAAAAAGTAGGCATTTTAGCTCTATTTTCATACGTCTTTTAGTGATCTATCGGCGTCGTGCCTTGTTTATATAAATTGGGGGCGGAGTTTCGATGATCCCTGGGCATGCCTATGCATAATGATATGTAAATCGCCAAGTTGACCAACTTTTTCCACACATGGCCGACGCTGCGTTTGAAGATATACTTAAGATTTTAACTTCGATACCCCCTACTGATCCCAAGCAGATGGTCAATACTTAAGATGGGATAAATCCACCTCGTCTCAATATCTAGCCAAATCTTATTCTTGCTTCGACCACGCAGACCTTATTACTATCTCCAGCGTAAGACCCACTTAACTTGGCTATATCTTCCATCACATTTCCAAACCATATGGCCTCGATCACAAAAGATTTTCTTTTTAGTTTTTTTTTTCTTATTTTTAATTCATGTCCAGTATGAACTTTAGTTCACCCCTTAGTTTGTACAAACTTTATTACATGTTCTCTTTTATATTATCGCAAGATTCACTTTAAAGAACAGCAGGACATCGGTCGCTAGTTAAATAAATAAATGAAAAAATAGGATAGGAAATAAAATAAGAAGAGAAAAAGAAAAAAAAGAGTTTCCTTAATTATTTCTCTAGAATCGTTAATTAATCAACCAATCTGAGGAGGGGAGGTCTCTCGATCACACTATAAACTAACAGAAAAATCTACAAAAAGAAATCGTTTTTGGTCAAATTACATTGCAAATCTCGATTTTGTTATGAACATTTGCATGAGCTTACGATATATACGGTTAGGCGTAACTAAAAGCAAGGATCAAAGGCTGATGATTATACTAGCTAAACTAAGCAAAAAATCGTTAAAAAGTAGGCATTTTAGTTCTATTTTCATACGACCTTCATTGAAAATTCGAAGTTATGTTCTAGTATGTAAAATTAGTTAAATAACATTGCAAATATACTTTTTGTCGTAAACATATGTATGTGCACACGATATACAGGTTAACATAAATAAAACCTTTGAAAAACACTGAAATTTATACACGAAAACCTAAGTGAACTATCATGAAAAACTAATCATTTATACTATTAAACTAACAGAAAAATCTTTGAAAAGTAATCGTTTTTGGTAAAATTACATTACATATCTCAATTTTATTTAAAACATGTGCATGGGCTAAGGACATATACAGTTAGCATAACTAAAAGCACGAATAATCGCTGAGGCATATGTGACCTAAACAAAGTAAAACTTTGTTAAAAAGTAGGCATTTTAGCTCTATTTTCATATGTCTTTTAGTGAAAATTAAAGTTATGAACCGGTTTGATTATTTTGTTAAATAACATTGCAAATATACTTTTTGTCATAAACATATGTATGTGCACACGATATATACGTTAACATAAATAAAACCTTTGAAAAACACTGAAATTTATGCTAGAAAACCTACGTGAACTATCATGAAAAACTAATCAAACTAACAGAAAAATCTTTAAAATGTAATCGTTTTTGGTCAAATTACATTGCAAATCTCGATTTTATTTAAACGTGTGCATGAGCTTACGATATATACTGTCAGCATAACTAAAAGCACGAATAAGACGGTGAAGATTTTGTTAGCTATACAAAGTAAAACATTGTTAAAAAGTAGGCATTTTAGCCCTATTTTAATACGTCTTTTAGTGAAATTTCAAAGTTAGGAACAGGTATGTAAATTTAGTTATTCATTGCAAATATACTTTTTGTCATAAACATATGTATGTGCACACGATATATACGTTAACGTGAATGAAACCATTGAAAAACCCTGAAATTTATACAAGTACACCTACGTGAATTATGAAAAACTAATCATTTATACTATCAAATTAACAGAAAAAACTTGAAGAACTTATCGTTTTTGGTCAAATTAGAGTGAAAATCTCGATTTTGTTGTAAACATATGCATGAGCTTACGATATATACGGTTAGCATAACTAAAAGCACCGATAAAACGTTGATGATTATACCAACTAAACTAAGTAAAACATTGTTAAAATGTAGGCATTTTAGCTCTATTTTCATACGTCTTTTAGTGAAAATTCAAAGTTATTTACTGATGTGTAAAATTAGTTAAATAACATTGCAAATATACATTTCGTCATAAACATATGTATGTGCACACGATATATACGTTAACATAAATGAAACCTTTGAAAAACACTGAAATTTATACAAGAAAACCTACGTGAACTAATCATTTATACTATTGTGAAATTTCCCGTTCGGCCCCCACGTTACATCAACCTCTTCTAACCATTCCACTTCTTTACGGCCTATGATCAACTAGTGGTTCCGATAGGGGTAACGCACATTTCTTTACCGCTACATCAAATACAATCGAGGGAACAGGAGAAAAAAAGACAAACGAACAAACACTTGGGGTTAACTGAAGTGCAGAAGGGAAGCTATGTAACATCTCTGCATTCCTTATAGCATATAGACTAACGCTAGCATGGATTTCTAGCGAAACTTCCACAAATTAACTGGAATGCCGACTCATCTTGATTTGATCTTCTTTCACTGGTCTGGACCCTCTCTCCTGCCGACTCGCCTCTCTGCTCCGGTGTCCGGTGTCGACTGCCTTGTCCGTGTCCCTCGCCAACTGTCAACTTCTCAGTCCCTTTGTCTCACTCTCTGACTGGCGTTCCCTCACCACTTCCGGTCATGTCAAGATCGCGGGTCCAAAACCCTTTGTCTGGTTTCGCGCCAAAACAGACAAAGGAATCGTCTGCTTGGCGAGCCACCTACATAGTGTTACCCTTGTCATTTATTCACAATAAATTACAACACAGAATTGAACAACAATAAGACTCCACTCAGTAGCGGAGAAAACAAAATAACAATTAAGCAACAAGCAAGAAAACAAAAACATTGACAGGCAGTAACAACCGAAATTACAAAATGTTAAAGAGGTTCGGTCGTCCCCTAGAAATAAATAAATAAATAAAATAACAACATAGCAAAACTGCACTGGGGTGGTTGGGATCACTCACCCCTTACAATATCATCATACACATAAGAAAAATATTGCTGGATTCAGCTCTTCCACCCTGCTTCCCTGTAAACAATTCTGGGGTCTCCTGACTCATCCCTATTCTTCATTCCAAGAGGACTTTTCGATTCACCTCCAACATCATTCAATTTTCTTTCATTTCGCCCCGCCCCCCACCCAACAGAACACAGGGGAATTTTAACCACCCCTACCCAACAATTCAGGAGTATTTTTGGACTTGTCTCTCTCCTTTCCTTACGACGTGGGAGCATCAGTAATCTCCGCAGTTCGATCTGTGTCGTAACAGGAATAATGTTTCGGAAAGCACTGTGGAATTCACCTCCCAACCCAGCAACAGTTGAGCAAGGAACCTTTTTTCCATTCCAGCACCTTGCCAGCAATCCCCATGGATTTTCAAAAGATAAAAAAAAACAAAGCAATTGACACCATCTCCCAGATCGTCCAGCCATGACCAGCCAGGAGGGAGCAACCGGACACCGCCCCGCGTCCAGACATCGTCCTCCCAACCCATCGTCAACCGTTTCTTCAAAGTACCATGTTCATCAATTCGTGTCAATCAGGCCTCTCGCTTTCCCAAATCATCAATTGTATAACTTACTACCCTTCGATACACGTTCTCGAAACGGAGGCGTTGTGCAACCAATCCCCAGGGGGATTGACTAGACGAAGTGAAGAAGTGCCAAGAGTAATTAAACTTACAAACAAAAAAAAACAACAGAAAATCCATGAAGGAAAAAATAATAAATAAATAAACAAATAACAATAAACAACAAAGCAAATGACAAGGCAAGCTCAATCCCCCCAAATTAACAAAAAAACAAGGTAAAGTATAATAGAAAAAAAAGATAACAAAAAAAAATCCACACTAACTAAACAAACAAAAAAAAAAACAATTCACAGACAAACAAAAAAAATAGATAAAAATAAAATAACTTCAAATGCCAAAGGAATCCGTCACGCACCTGTTTTACATCTGCCTTCTAACCTTTGTCTATCTCTTCCACCATTTCTGTTTGCGTCTTTCTTTCATTCTCTCCTGTCCACTTGAATTCTTCCCTCTACCGGGTGTGGTCTGGGATGTGGGAGGGGATAGCGTTTGCTTCCAACCGTTTTTTTTTAAATCGACAAAAAAAACCAACATGAAACGAAAACTTTCTTTTCTTCCTAAAATCCAAAGTTTACTTATTCTTTTTAGAACTGAGACAGGCATGGATGCAGTGACAAAAATTCCCTAGCAATCTCTCTTTCTTTCTACTTTCATTCTCTTTTTCTTTTTCATTGTCTTCTTTTTTTCTCTCTTTCTTTATCTCTACTCTTTTCTCTCCCTTCTTTTTTTCATCTCTGTCCTTTTTCATTTTTTTTTTTTTTTTGTTCAATTCATTTTTTTCTTTTTCTGCTCTTCCATTTATTCTCCTTGTCTTTTTTTATGTCTTTATCTGTTCCTCCTTCTCTCTCTATTTTTTTTTTTTTTTTTTTTTTTGTGTGTTAGAAGTTCTCCACCCACCTTCTGCACTCGGAACGATTCTACATTGACCAGTCGGTTTTAAACTATCTTAGCGATCTCACTCTCTCTCTCACTCTTTTTCATCTCATCCAATTTTTTTTTCTTTTAGTGAATCTTACAGCAATTTTCTATCTCTTTTAATCGGTGACCCATCACCTCTCTAGCTTAAAAAGTACTACAAAACTTCCCAGAAGGGACAATAATTTTTTTAAAACCACTGGACCTATCACTTAAGCATAAAAATTACTATGTGAAACTGCTACGAAGAAGAAAAAAACCATTTGAATTCTAGCGGTCAAGACAAGTGTGGGAGGAGGGTAGGGGAATAAATTCTTTCTTTCCCTTCTAACAAAAATACAACAACAAAAAATTAGCAGTTATAACAGGCTAAAAACTAACATACGCACCCACAAAAACGAAATAGATTACTTGGCGTTTGTTTTCTTGTTTTTTTTGGGGGGGGGTCTACATTTTAAAATTCCTTACAAATAAAAAACATTTTTTTTTAATATAGCCGAATGCAGAAACTGAATGGAGGGTGATAGTGGACACATGACCTTTGTAGGTTTCTCTCTTTTCTTTTCTTTTCTTTTTCTTTCTCTTCTTTCTCTTCTTTCTCTTTGTTTCTTTTGTTTTCGTTTTCCTCTCTCTTTTCTTTTATCGCTGCTGGCAGGGTCATTATTGCATTTTTTTTTCTTTTTTCTTCGCCCGTTCGTTCCTCGATTCCTTTGACCCTCGATCATTTCCTTTTTTTTTTTTCATCAGGTTTTTTTTTTCATCCTGGTCAACGGCGCCATTGTGACGTTCCCGCTTCGGCCCGTACGAATAATACGTAAAACATCTTCGAACTATTTCCCTTCTTGGCCGGTGATCAACTAGTGGTCCCGATAGGGGTAACGCAGATTTCTTACCACTACAAGAATAAAATCGAGGGAGTGGGAGTAAAGAGAACAAACGAACAAACGCTTGGGGTTAACTCAAGTGCAGAAGGAGAGTTATGCAACACTGCAAGTGTAGACTAACGCTAGCGTGGGTTACTAGCGAAGAATCCACAAAGCAACTGGAATGCCAACTCATCTTGACTCGATCTTCTTCACTGTCGCTGGAACCTATCTCCTGCCGACTGGTCTCACCGCTCCGGTGTCCGGTGCCGACTGCCCTTGTCCGTCGTCCCTCGGCAACTGCCAACTTCTAAGTCCCTTTGTCTCACTCTCTGACTGGAATTCCCTCACCACTTCCGGTCACGTCAAGATTGTGGGTCCAAAATCCTTTGTCTGGTTTCGCGCCAAAACAGACAAAGGAATCGTCTGCTTGGTGAACCACCTACATAGTGTTACATTTTATGAAAATTTAAAGTTATGTACTGCTATGTAAAATTAGTTAAATAACACTGCTAACATACTTTCTGTCATAAACATCTGTATTTGCACACGATATATCCGTTAACAAAACATTTGAAAAACACTGAAATTTATACAATAAATCCTACGTGAACTATCATGACAAACAAATCATTTATACAATCAAACTAACAGAAAACCCTTAAAAACCTAATCGTTTTTGGTTAAATGACAGTGAAAATCTTGATTTTGTTATAAACATGTTCATGAGTTTGCAATATATACAGTCACCATAACTAAAAGCATGGATAAAACGCTGATGATTATACTAGCTAAACGAAGTAAAACATTGATAAAATGTAGGCATTTTTGCTCTGTTTTCATATGTCTTTTAGTGAAAATTCAAAGTTGAGTACTGGTATGAAAAATTAGTTAAACAACATTGCAAAATAATTTTGTCATAAAAATATGTATGTGCACACGATATATACGTTAAAATAAATGAGAACTTTGAAAAACACTGAAATTTATACAAGAAAACCTACTTGAACTATCATGAAAAACTAATCATTCATACTATCAACCTAACAGAAAAATCTTGAAAACCTAATAATTTTTGTCAAATTACAGTGAAAATCTCGATTTTGTTAAAAACATGTGCATGAGCTTACGATGTTTACGGTTAGCATAACTAAAAGCACAGATAAAACGCTGATGATTATACTAGCTAAACTAAATAAAACATAGTTAAAAAGTAGACATTTAGCTCTATTTTCATACGTCTTTTTGTGAAAAGTCAAAGTTATCAACAGCTATGTAAAATTAGTTAAATAATATTGCAAATATACTTTTTTTCATAAACATATGTATGTGCGCACGATATATAAAACATGTTAAAATTCATATTAACATAAATAAAACTTTTGAAAAAAATTGAAATTTATACAAGAAAACCTACGTAAACTATCATGAAAACTAATCATTTATACTATCAAACTAACGGAAAAATCTTTAAAACCTAATCGTTTTTGCTCAAATTAGAGAAAGAATCTCGATTTTTTTATGAATTAGCGTAACTAAAAGCACCGATAAAACGCTGATGATTATACTAGCTAAACTTATGTAGAAGATTGTTAAAAAGAAGGCATTTTAGATCTATTTTCATACGTCTTTTGGTGAAAATTCCAAGTTATGTTCTAGTATGTCAAATTAGTTAAATAACATTGAAAATATACATTTTGTCATAAACATATGTATGTGCACACGATATATACGTTAAAAAAATAAAACGTTTGAAAAACACTGAAATTTATACACAAAACCTACGTGAACAATCATGAAAAACTAATCATATATACTCACAGAAAAACATATAAACATATAAAACCTAAACGTTTTTTGTCAAATGAAAGTAAAAATCTCGATTTTGTTATAAAAATGTGCATGAGCTAACGATATACACAGTTAGCATAAGTAAAAGCACCGATAAAACGCTGATGATTATACAAGCTAAACTAAGTAAAACATTGTTAAAAAGTTGGCATTTTAAATGTATTTTCATACGTCTTTTGGTGAAAATTCAAAGTTATGTTCTAGTATGTGAAATTCGATAAATAACATTGCAAATATACTTTTTGTCATGTGTATGTGCACACGATATATATGTTAACAGGAATAAAACCTTTGAAAAAAACTTAAATTTATACAAGAAAACCTACGTGAACTATCATGAAAAACTAATCATTTATACTATCAAACTAACAGAAAAACATATAAAGCCTAAACGTTTTTGCTCAAATAAAAGTGAAAATCTCGATTTTGTTGTAAAAATGTGCATGAGCTAACGATATATACGGTTAGCATAACTAAAAGCACCGATAAAACGCTGATGATTATACTAGCTAAATTTAAGTAGAACATTGTTAAAAAGTAGGCATTTTAGCTCTATTTTCATACGTCTTTTGGTGAAAATTCAGAGTTATATTCTAGTATGTCAAATTAGTTAAATAACATTGCAAATATACTTTTTGTCATAAACATATGTATGTGCACATGATATATAACATAAATAAAACATTTGAAAAACAATGAAATTTATACAAAAAGACCTACGTGAACTATCATGAAAAACTAATCATTTATACTATCAACCTCACAGAAAAATCTAGAAAGCATAATCGTTTTTGCTCAAATGAAAGTCAGAATCTCGATTTTTTTATAAACATGGGCATGAGATTAAGATATATACGTTTAGAATAATTTAAAGCACGGATTTAACGCTGAAGATTATACTAGCTGAACCAGATAAAACATTGTCAAAAAGTAGGCATTTTAGCTCTATTTTAATACGTCTTTTGGTGAATATTCAAAGTTATGTTCTAGTATGTTAAATTAGTTAAATAACATTGCAAATATACTTTTTGTCGTAAACAGATGTATGTGCACACGATATATAGGTTAACATAAATAAAACCTTTAAAAAACAGTTAAATTTATACAAGAAAACCTACGTGAACTTATAGGATACACATTTCTTCTAGTCTTGAAATAAGCAATAAAAACATAAATTAAGGATCAAACCCGCATTAGCATTTAAATTACATTTTTATATTTTTCAACCAATCAGCTAAAAACATGGAATAGAACATTCTAGAAAATTAGGATCGGAAGTGAACTAACAGAAAACATTTAGGCTCGAAAATAAAATACTAAAATACAAATCTGATTGGTCTCCGCACCAAGATTTTAGGGCGATTCTTTGATCCACCTGTAGGGTATAAATAACACAGAGTTAGGTAGCCATACACACAAGACACAAGCTTACACACAAACGAAGACACAGACGAACACAAGCCACTAAGCCAGTAGCCGACACTATGTCCAACCAATTCCTTTCCTTCTTCAACTAAAGTTCATGACCTCTTTTCAAATGGCCGAGAATTATATTCAAAAGGAAAACCTGACAAACTTTCTTTCATCAACGAGAAACGCTGTCGCCACAATCATAAAACCCGCTATAAACTTAATGTAAATAAGAACGACTTATTTACGGACTCTGATAACATGAACATACACACATCTTTCAACAAATTTATTATCTTCTTCAATTTTACACATCATGTATTTTGTTTTTCATATTCTGTTATATGCATATTAAATTGTTTGTTATTTAATGTTCGTTGTGTTCTATTCCATTTCTTTTGCACGATTGTAATGTTTTGTGTTGTATTTGTGGTGGGAATAATTTAGAGAGCGATCTACTGAAATAACCAAATTAAATACTCCCCCCCAAAAAACTATCATGAAAACTAATCATTTATACTATCAAACTAACAGAACAATCTTAAAAACATAATCTTTTTTTGTCAAATATGAGAAATAATCTGGATTTTCTTGTAAAAATGTGCATGAGCTAACGATATATACGGTTAGCAAAACTAAAAACACCGATAAAACCCTAATGATTATACTAGCTAAACATAAGTAAAACATTGTTAAAAAGTAGTCGTTTTATCTCTATTTTAATACGTCTTTTTTTGAAAATTCAAAGTTCTGTTCTAGTATGTGATATTAGTTAAAAAATATTGCAAATATACTTTTTGTCGTAAAAATATATATGTGCACACGATATATACGTTAACATAAAGGAAACCTTTGAAAAACACTTAAATTTATACACGAAAAGCTACGTGAACTATTATGAAAAACTAATGATTTATACTATAAAACTAACAGGAAAATCTTAAAAACATAGTAATTATTCGTCAAATATACGTGAAAATCTCGATTTTGTTGTAAAAATGTGCATGAGCTAACGATATATACGGTTAGCATAACTAAAAGCACCTATAAAACGATGATGATTAAACTTAAGTAGAACATTGTTAAAAAGTAGGCATTTTAGCTCTATTTTAATACGTCTTTTGGTGAAAATTTTAAGTTATGTTCTAGTATGTAAAATTAGATAAATAACCTTGCAAATATACTTTTTGTCGTAAACATATGTATGTGCACACGATATATACGTTAACATGAATATAACCTTTGAAAAAAACTGAAATTTATACAAGAAAACCTACGTGAACTATCATGACAAACAAATCATTTATACTATCAAACTAATAGAAACATCTGGGAAACATAATCATTTTTTGTGAAAGGTGAATTAAAATCTCGATTTTGTTGTAAAAATGTGCATGAGCTAACGATATATACGGTTAGCATAACTAAAAGCACCGATGAAACTATGATGATTATACTAGCTGAACTTAAGTAGAACATTGTGAAAAAGTAGGCATTTTAGCTCTATTTTAATACGTGTTTTGGTGAAAATTAAAAGTTATGTTCTAGTATGTGAAATTAGTTAAAATATCATTGCAAATATACTTTTTGTCATAAACATATGTATTTGCACACGATATTTACGTTATAATAAATAAAACCTTTGAAAAACACTGAAATTTATACAAGAAAATCTACGTAAACTATCATGAAAACGAATCATTTATACTATCAAACTAACCGAAATATCTAAAACATAATCATTTTTGGTCAAATGTACATGAAAATATGGATTTTGTTGTAAAAATGTGCATGAGCTAACGATATATACGGTTAGCATAACTAAAAGCACCGATAAAACGCTGTTGATTATACTAGATAAACTTAACTAAAACATTGTTAAATAGTAGGTTTTTAGCTCTATTTTAATGAATTTTTGGTGAAAATTCAAAGTTCTGTTCTAGTATATAAAATTAGTTTAATTACATTGCAAATGTACTTTTAGTCGTTAATATATGTATGTGCACACGATATATATATTAACATAAATAAAAATTTTGAAAAACACTGAAATTTATAAGAGAAAACCTACGTGAACTATCATGAAAAACTAATCATTTATACTATCAAACTAACAGAAAAATCTTAAAAACATAATAATTATTCGTCAAATATTAGTTAAAATCTTGATTTCGTTGTAAAAATGTGCATGAGATAACGATATATACGGTTAGCATAACTAAAAGCAGTGATAAAACGTTGATGATTATACTTCCTAAACTTAAGTAGAACATTGATAAAAAGTAGGCATTTCAGCTCTGATTTAATACGTCTTTTCGTGAAAATTTAAAGTTCTAGTATGTGGAATTAGTTAAATAACATTGCAAAATATACTTTTTGTCGTAAATATATGTATGTGCATACGATATATACGTTAAATTAAATAAAAACTTTGAAAAACCCTGAAAAATATACAAGAAAACCTACATGACCTATCATGAAAAATTAATCATTTATACTATCAAACTAATAGGAAAATCTGGAAAACAATATCATTTTTTGTCAAATATAAGTGAAAATCTTTATTTTGTTGTAAAAATGTGCATAAGCTTACGATATATACGGTTAGCATAACTAAAAACACCGCATTGATAAAACGCTGATGATTATACTACCTAAACTAAAGTAGAAAATTGTTAAATAGTAGGCATTTTAGCTCTATTTTTATACGTCTTTTGGTGAAAATTAAAATTTATTTTCTAGTATGTGTAATTAGATAAATAACATTGCAATTATCCTTTTTGTCATAAACAAATGTATGTACACACGATATACATGTTAACATAAATGAAACCTTTGAAAAACACTGAAATTTATACAAGAAAACCTACGTGAACTATCATGAAAAACTAATGATTTATACTATCAATGTAATAGAAACATCTGGAAAACATAATCATATTTACACCAATATAAGTGAAAATCTCGATTTTGTTGTAAAAATCTGCATGAGCTAACTATATATTCGGTTAGCATAAGTAAAAGCATAGATAAAATGCTGATGATTAAACTTAAGTAGAACATCGAAAAAGTAGGCATTTTAGCTCTATTTTAATAAGACTTTTCGGGAAAATTCAAAGTTATATTCTAGTATGTGTAATTAGATAAATAACATTGCAATTATCCCTTTTGTCATAAACATATGTATGTACACACGATAAACATATTAACATAAATGAATCCTTTGAAAAACACTGAAATTTATACAAGAAAACCTACGTGAACTATCATGAAAAACTAATGATTTATACTATCAAAGTAATAGAAACATCTGGAAAATAAATCATATTTACTCAAATATAAGTTATATTCTAGTATTTGAAATTATTGAAATAATATTGGAAGTATACATGGTGTCGTAAAATAATGTATGCACAGACGGATATATACGTTAACATAAATAAAACCTTTGAAAAACGCTGAAATTTATACAAGAAAATCTACGTGAACGATCAAACTAACAGAAATCTACTAACACTATCAAACTAACAGAAAAATCTAAAAAACATTATGATTTTTGGTCCAAGGTAAATTAAAATTAAAATTAAAAGCAACGATAAAACAATGATGATTGTACTAGCTAAACTTAAGTAGAAAATTGTTAAATTCTTGGCATTTTGCTGTATTTCAATACGTCTTTTGGTGAAAATTAAAAGTTATGTTCTAGTATATGGAACTGGTTTAATTACATTGCAAATATAGTTTTAGTCGTTAACATATGTATGTGCACAGGGATATATACGTTAACATAAATAAAACCGATAAAAAACACTAAAATTTATATGAGAAACCTACGAAAATTATCATGGAAAACTAATGATTTATACTATCAAACTAACAGAAAAATATTAAAAATATAGTCATTATTCGTCAAATATACGTGAAAATCTCGATTTTGTTGTAAAAATCTGCATTAGCTAAAGATATACATGGTTATCATAACTAAAAGCATAGATAAAACGCTGATGATTATACTAGCTAAACTTAAGTAAAACATTGTTAAATTCTTGGCATTTTGCTGTATTTTAATACGTCTTTTGGTGAAAATTAAAAGTTATGTTCTAGTATATGGAACTGGTTTAATTACATTGCAAATATACTTTTAGTCGTTAACATATGTATGCGCACACGGATAGATACGTTAACATAAATAAAACCGATAAAAAACACTAAAATTTATAAGAGAAACCTACGCAGACTATCATGAAAAACTAATGATTTATACTATCAAATTAACAGAAAAATCTTAAAAACGTAGTCATTATTCGTCAAATATACGTAAAAATCTTGATTTTGTTGTAAAAATATGCATGAGCTAACGATATATTCGGTTATTCTAAGTAAAAGCATTGATAAAACATTGATGATTATACTAGCTAAACTTAAGTAGAACATTGTTAAAAAGTAGGTTTTTTGCTGTATTTTAATACGTCTTTTGGTGAAAATTAAAAGTTAGGTTCTAGTATATGGAACTTGTTTAATTACATTGCAAATATACTTTTAGTCGGTAACATATGTATGCGCATACGTTAACATAAATAAAACCGATAAAAAACACTAAAATTTATATGAGAAACCTACGCAAACTATCATGGAAAACTAATGATTTATACTATCAGACTAACAGAAAAATCTTAAAAACATAGTCATTATTCGTCAAATATACGTGAAAATCTCGATTTTGTTGTAAAAATGTGCATGAGCTAACGAAATACACGGTTATCATAACTAAAAGCATAGATAAAACGCTGATGCTAAACTTAAGTAGAACATTGTTAAATAGTAGGTATTTTGCTGTATTTTAATACGTCTTTTGGTGAAAAATTTAAAGTCATGTTCTAGTATATGGAACTGGTTTACTTACATTGCAAATATACTTTCAGTCGTTAACATATGTATGCGCACACATTAACATAAATAAAACCTATAAAAAACACTGAAATTTATAAGAGAACCCTACGTGAATTATCATGAAAAACTAATGATTTATACTATCAAACTAACAGAAAAATCTTAAAAACATAGTCATTAAAAATCTTAAAAACATAGTCATTAAAACGCTGATGATTATACTAGCTAAACTTAAGTAGAACATTATTAAATAAGAGGTATTTTGCTGTATTTTAATACGTCTTTTGGTGAAAATTAAAAGTTATGTTCTAGTATATGGAACTGGTTTAATTACATTGCAAATATACTTTTAGTCGTTAACATATGTATGCGCACACGGATATATACGTTAACATAAATAAAACCGATAAAAAACACTAAAATTTATAAGAGAACCCTACGCGAACTATCATGAAAAACTAATGATTTATACTATCAAATTAACAGAAAAATCTTTAAAACATATTCATTATTCGTCAAATATACGTGAAAACCTTGATTTTGTTGTAAAAATCTGCATTAGCTAAAGATATATACGGTTATCATAACTAAAAGCATAGATAAAACGCTGATGACTATACTAGCTAAACTTAAGTAGAACATTGTTAAATAGTAGGTTTTTTGCTGTATTTTAATACGTCTTTTGGTGAAAATTAAAAGTTAAGTTCTAGTATATGGAACTGGTTTAATTACATTGCAAATATACTTTTAGTCGTTAACATATGTATGCGCACACGGATATATACGTTAACATAAAAAAAAACTATAAAAAACACTGAAATTTAAAAGAGAAAACCTACGCGAACTATCATGAAAAACTAATGATTTTTACTATCCAACTAACAGAAAAATTTTAAAAACTTAGTCATTTTTCGTCAAATATACGTAAAAATCTCGATTTTGTTGTAAAAATATGCATGAGCTAACGACATACACGGTTATCATAACTAAAAGCATAGATAAAACGCTGATGCTAAACTTAAGTAGAACATTGTTAAATAGTAGGTATTTTGCTGTATTTTAATACGTCTTTTGGTGAAAAATTTAAAGTCATGTTCTAGTATATGGAACTGGTTTACTTACATTGCAAATATACTTTTAGTCGTTAACATGTATGCGCACACGTTAACATAAATAAAACCGATGAAAAACACTAAAATCTATAAGAGAAAACCTACGCGAACTATCATAAAAAACTAATGATTTATACTATCAAAATAACAGAAAAATCTTAAAAACATAGTCATTTTTCGTCAAATATACGTGAAAATCTCGATTTTTTTGTAAAAATATGCATGAGCTAACGATATACACGGTTATCATAACTAAAAGCATAGATAAAACGCTGATGTCTATACTAGCTAAACTTAAGTAGAACATTGTTAAAAAGTTGGTAATTGCTGTATATTAATACGTCTTTTGGTGAAAAATTTAGAGTCATGTTCTAGTATATGGAACTGGTTTAATTACATTGCAAATATACTTTTAGTCGTTAACATATGTATGCACACACGGATATATACGTTAACATAAATAAAACTGATAAAAAACACTAAAATTTATAAGAGAAAACCTACGCAAACTATCATGAAAAACTAATGATTTATACTATCAAACTAACAGAAAAATCTTAAAAACAATGTATTATTCGTCAAATATACGATAAAATCTCGATTTTGTTGTAAAAATATGCATGAGCTAACGATATACACGGTTATCATAACTAAAAGCATAGATAAAACGCTGATGTCTATACTAGCTAAACTTCAGTAGAACATTGTTAAATAGTAGGTATTTTGCTGTATTTTAATACGTCTTTTGGTGAAAATTAAAAGTTATGTTCTAGTATATGGAACTGGTTTAATTAAATTGCAAATATACTTTTAGCCGTTAACATATTGTATGCACACACGGATATATACGTTAGCATAAATAAAACCGATAAAAAACACTAAAATTTATAAGAGAAAACCTACGCGAACTATCATGAAAAACTAATGATTTATATTATCAAACTAACAGAAAAATCTTTATAACATAGTCATTATTCGTCAAATATACGATAAAATCTCTATTTTGTTGTAAAAATATGCATAAGCTAACGATATACACGGTTATCATAACTAAAAGTATAGATAAAACGCTGATGTCTATACTAGCTAAACTTCAGTAGAACATTGTTAAATAGTAGGTATTTTGCTGTATTTTAATACGTCTTTTGGTGAAAATTAAAAGTTATGTTCTAGTATATGGAACTGGTTTAATTAAATGGCAAAGATACTTTTAGTCGTTAACATATATATGCACACACGGATATATAAGTTAACATAAATAAAACCGATAAAAAACACTAAAATTTATAAGAGAAAACCTACGCGAACTATCATGAAAAACTAATGATTTATACTATCAAACTAACAGAAAAATCTTAAAAACATAGTCATTATTCGTCAAATATACGATAAAATCTAATTTTTGTTGTAAAACTGTGCATGAGCTAACGATATACACAGTTATCATAACTAAAAGCATAGATAAAACGCTGATGCTAAACTTAAGTAGAACATTGTTAAATAGTTGGTAATTGCTGTATTTTAATACGTCTTTTGGTGAAAAATTTAGAGTCATGTTCTAGTATATGGAACTGGTTTAATTACATTGCAAATATACATTTAGTCGTTAACATATGTATGCGCACACGGATATATACGTTAACATAAATAAAACCGATGAAAAACTAATGATTTATACTATCAAACTAACAGAAAAATCTTAAAAACATAGTCAATATTCGTCAAATATACGTGAAAATCTCTATTTTGTTGTAAAAATGTGCTTGAGCTAACGATATACACGGTTATCATAACTAAAAGCATAGATAGAACGCTGATGATTATACTAGCTAAACTTAAGTAGAACATTATTAAATAGTAGGTATTTTAATACGTCTTTTGGTGAAAATTAAAAGTTATGTTCTAGTATATGGAACTGGTTTAATTAAATGGCAAATATACTTTTAGTCGTTAACATATGTATGCACACATGGATATATACGTTAACATAAATAAAACCGATAAAAAACACTAAAATTTATAAGAGAAAACCTACGCGAACTATCATGAAAAACTAATGATTTATACTATCAAACTAACAGAAAAATCTTAAAAACATAGTCATTATTCGTCAAATATACGATAAAATCTAGATTTTGTTGTAAAACTGTGCATGAGCTAACGATATACACGGTTATCATAACTAAAAGCATAGATAAAACGCTGATGCTATAAACTTAAGTAGAACATTGTTAAATAGTAGGTATTTTGCTGTATTTTAATACGTCTTTTGGTGAGAATTAAAAGTTATGTTCTAGTATATGGAACTGGTTTAATTACATTGCAAATATACTTTTAGTCGTTAACATATGTATGTGCACACGTTAACATAAATAAAACCGATAAAAAACACTAAAATTTATAAGAGAAAACCTACGCGAACTATCAAGAAAAACTAATGATTTATACTATCAAAATAACAGAAAAATCTTAAAAACATAGTCATTATACGTCAAATATACGATAAAATCTAGATTTTGTTGTAAAACTGTGCATGAGCTAACGATATACACGGTTATCATAACTAAAAGCATAGATAAAACGCTGATGCTAAACTTAAGTAGAACATTGTTAAATAGTAGGTATTTTCTTGTATTTTAATACGTGTTTTGGTGAAAATTAAAAGTTATGTTCTAGTATATGGAACTGGTTTAATTAAATGGCAAATATACTCTTAGTCGTTAACATATGTATGCGCACACGGATATATACGTTAACATAAATAAAACCTATAAAAAACACTGAAATTTATAAGAAAACCCTACGTGAATTATCATGAAAAACTAATAATTTATACTATCAAAATAACAGAAAAATCTTAAAAATATAGTCATTTTTCGTCAAATATACGTGAAAATCTCGATTTTGTTGTAAAAATGTGCATGAGCTAACGATATACACGGTTATCATAACTAAAAGCATAGATAGAACGCTGATGATTATACTAGCTAAACTTAAGTAGAACATTATTAAATAGTAGGTATTTTGCTGTATTTTAATATGTCTTTTGGTTAAAATTAAAAGTTATGTTCTAGTATATGGAACTGGTTTAATTACATTGCAAATATACATTTAGTCGTTAACATATGTATGCGCACACGGATATATACGTTAACATAAATAAAACCGATGAAAAACACTAAAATCTATAAGAGAAAACCTACGCGAACTATCATAAAAAACTAATGATTTATACTCTCAAACTAACAGAAAAATCTTAAAAACATAGTCATTTTTCGTCAAATATACGTGAAAATCTCGATTTTTTTGTAAAAATGTGCATGAGCTAACGAAATATACGGTTATCATTACTAAAAGTATTGATAAAACGCTAAACTTAAGTAGAACATTGTTAAATAGTAGGTATTTTGCTGTATTTTAATACGTCTTTTGGTGAAAATTAAAAGTTATGTTCTAGTATATGGAACTGGTTTAATTACATTGCAAATATACATTTAGTCGTTAACATATGTATGCACACACGGATATATACGTTAACATAAAGAAAACCGATAAAAAACACTAAAATCTATGAGAGAAAACATACGCGAACTATCATAAAAAACTAATGATTTATACTATCAAACTAACAGAAAAATCTTAAAAACATAGTCATTATTCGTCAAATATACGATAAAATCTTGATTTTGTTGTAAAACTGTGCATGAGCTAACGATATACACGGTTATCATTACTAAAAGCATAGATAAAACGCTGATGCTAAACTTAAGTAGAACATTGTTAAATAGTTGGTAATTGCTGTATTTTAATACGTCTTTTGGTGAAAAATTTAAAGTTAAGTTCTAGTATATGGAACTGGTTTAATTACATTGCAAATATACTTTTAGTCGTTAACACATGTATGCGCACACGGATATATACGTTAACATAAATAAAACCTATAAAAAACACTGAAATTTATAAGAGAACCCTACGTGAATTATCATGAAAAACTAATAATTTATACTATCAAAATAACAGAAAAATCTTAAAAACATAGTCATTATTCGTCAAATATACGATAAAATCTAGATTTTGTTGTAAAACTGTGCATGAGCTAACGATATACACGGTTATCATAACTGAAAGCATTGATAAAACGCTAAACTTAAGTAGAACATTGTTAAATAGTTGGTAATTGCTGTATTATAATACGTCTTTTGTTGAAAAATTTAGAGTCATGTTCTAGTATATGGAACTGGTTTAATTACATTGCAAATATACATTTAGTCGTTAACATATGTATGCGCACACGGATATATACGTTAACATAAATAAAACCGATGAAAAACTAATGATTTATACTATCTAACTAACAGAAAAATCTTAAAAACATAGTCAATATTCGTCAAATTTACGTGGAAATCTCGATTTTGTTGTAAAAATGTGCATGAGCTAAAGAAATATACGGTTATCATTACTAAAAGTATTGATAAAACGCTAAACTTAAGTAGAACATTGATAAATAGTAGGTATTTTGCTGTATTTTAATACGTCTTTTGGTGAAAATTAAAAGTTATGTTCTAGTATATGGAACTGGTTTAATTACATTGCAAATATACATTTAGTCGTTAACATATGTATGCGCACACGGATATATACGTTAACATAAATAAAACCTATAAAAAACACTGAAATTTATAAGAGAACCCTACGTGAATTATCATGAAAAACTAATAATTTATACTAACAAAATAACAGAAAAATCTTAAAAACATAGTCATTTTTCGTCAAATATACGTGAAAATCTCGATTTTGTTGTAAAAATGTGCATGAGCTAACGATATACACGGTTATCATAACTAAAAGCATACATAGAACGCTGATGATTATACTAGCTAAACTTAAGTAGAACATTATTAAATAGTAGGTATTTTGCTGTATTTTAATACGTCTTTTGGTGAAAATTAAAAGTTATGTTCTAGTATATAGAACTGGTTTAATTACATTGCAAATATACATTTAGTCGTTAACATATGTATGCGCACACGGATATATACGTTAACATAAATAAAACCGATGAAAAACACTAAAATCTATAAGAGAAAACCTACGCGAACTATCATAAAAAACTAATGATTCATACTATCAAACTAACAGAAAAATCTTAAAAACATAGTCATTTTTCGTCAAATATACGTGAAAATCTCGATTTTGTTGTAAAAATGTGCATGAGCTAACGAAATATACGGTTATCATTACTAAAAGTATTGATAAAACGCTAAACTTAAGTAGAACATAGTTAAATAGTATGTATTTTGCTGTATTTTGCTATCAAACTGTATTTTGCTATCAAACTGTATTTTGTTATCAAACTAACAGAAAAATCTTAAAAACATAGTCATTATTCGTCAAATATACGATAAAATCTAGATTTTGTTGTAAAACTGTGCATGAGCTAACGATATACACGGTTATCATAACTAAAAGCATAGATAAAACGCTGATGCTAAACTTAAGTAGAACATTTTTAAATAGTTTGTAATTGCTGTATTATAATACGTCTTTTGGTGAAAAATTTAGAGTCATGTTCTAGTATATGGAACTGGTTTAATTACATTGCAAATATACATTTAGTCGTTAACATATGTATGCGCACACGGATATATACGTTAACATAAATAAAACCGATGAAAAACTAATGATTTATACTATCTAACTAACAGAAAAATCTTAAAAACATAGTCAATATTCGTCAAATATACGTGAAAATCTCGATTTTGTTGTAAAAATGTGCATGAGCTAACGAAATATACGGTTATCATTACTAAAAGTATTGATAAAACGCTAAACTTTAGTAGAACATTGTTAAATAGTAGGTATTTTGCTGCATTTTAATACGTCTTTTGGTGAAAATTAAAAGTTATGTTCTAGTATATGGAACTGGTTTAATTAAATGGCAAATATACTTTTAGTCGTTAACATATGTAAGCACACACGGATATATGCGTTAACATAAATAAAACCAATAAAAAACACTAAAATTTATAAGAGAAAACCTACGCGAACTATCATGAAAAACTAATGATTTATACTATCAAACTAACAGAAAAATCTTAAAAACATAGTCATTATTCGTCAAATATACGATAAAATCTTGATTTTGTTGTAAAAATGTGCATCAGCTAATGATATACACGGTTATCATAACTAAAAGCATAGATAAAACGCTGATGCTAAACTTGAGTAGAACATTGTTAAATAGTTGGTAATTGCTGTATTTTAATACGTCTTTTGGTGAAAATTAAAAGTTATATTCTAGTGTATGGAACTGGTTTAATTACATTGCAAATATACTTTTAGTCGTTAACACATGTATGCGCACACGGATATATACGTTAACATAAATAAAACCTATAAAAAACACTGAAATTTATAAGAGAACCCTACGTGAATTATCATGAAAAACTAATAATTTATACTAACAAAATAACAGAAAAATCTTTAAAACATAGTCATTTTTCGTCAAATATACGTGAAAATCTCGATTTTGTTGTAAAAATGTGCATGAGCTAACGAAATATACGGTTATCATTACTAAAAGTATTGATAAAACGCTAAACTTAAGTAGAACATTGTTAAATAGTAGGTATATTGCTGTATTTTAATACGTCTTTTGGTGAAAATTAAAAGTTATGTTCTAGTATATGGAACTGGTTTAATTAAATGGCAAATATACTTTAGTCGTTAACATATGTATGCACACACGGATATATACGTTAACATAAATAAAACCGATAAAAAACACTAAAATTTATAAGAGAAAACCTACGCGAAGTATCATGAAAAACTAATGATTTATACTATCAAACTAAAAGAAAAATCTCAAAAACATAGTGATTATTCGTCAAATATTCGATAAAATCTCGATTTTGTTGTAAAACTGTGCATGAGCTAACGATATACACGGTTATCATAACTAAAAGCATAGATAAAACGCTGATGCTAAACTTAAGTAGAACATTTTTGAATAGTTGGTAATTGCTGTATTATAATACGTCTTTTGGTGAAAAATTTAGAGTCATGTGCTAGTATATGGAACTGGTTTAATTACATTGCAAATATACATTTAGTCGTTAACATATGTATGCGCACACGGATATATACGTTAACATAAATAAAACCTATGAAAAACTAATGATTTATACTATCTAACTAACAGAAAAATCTTAAAAACAGAGTCAATATTCGTCAAATATACTTGAAAATCTCGATTTTGTTGTAAAAATGTGCATGAGCTAACGAAATATACGGTTATCATTACTAAAAGTATTGATAAAACGCTAAACTTAAGTAGAACATTGTTAAATAGTAGGTATTTTGCTGTATTTTAATACGTCTTTTGGTGAAAAATAAAAGTTATGTTCTAGTATATGGAACTGGTTTAATTAAATGGCAAATATACTTTTAGTCGTTAACATATGTATGCACACACGGATATATACGTTAACATAAATAAAACCGATAAAAAATACTAAAATTTATAAGAGAAAACCTACGCGAACTATCATGAAAAACTAATGATTTATACTATCAAACTAACAGAAAAATCTTAAAAACATAGTCATTATTCGTCAAATATACGATAAAATCTAGATTTTGTTGTAAAAATGTGCATGAGCTAATGATATACACGGTTATCATAACTAAAAGCATAGATAAAACGCTGATGCCAAACTTGAGTAGAACATTGTTAAATAGTTGGTAATTGCTGTATTTTAATAC